>CAIGQW010052479.1:2204322-2214489 GCA_903798125.1 Danio choprae | reverse complement strand
ATATAAATAATGATAACACAAACATATATACATACATATGTGTTAAGTGTAAAAGATTAACACATATTATCTAAACCTAGATCTATAATCTTGATCTATTAAAAACAAACTTGATGGGTAAATGTACGCAGCTGTAGGTAAACTCTCTTTAATATAATCATTGACTTAATTGAACCACTTTACGTCATATGAGCCATTATCATTAATAAATACATTTACATTTATTCTGGTGTGAGTTCACTTTTAGGAATATTTCTACATAACGTTTTATAAATGAGACCCCTGGAATAATTGAAATTTATTAGTAGACCAGTGTTTATAGGTTAATAAAGGAAAACAAATTATTTGACTTGATTTACTTTGTAGAGAGCGATAGATGTTTTTAATGGTGTAAGAGATGAGCAATCTCCCTATTAACAACTATTGACAATCTTTCAGTCCTTGCGCAATGACAACAAGACCAAGCAGGCATACTGAAAGCATGCTTAAAAAGGCAAATGCCAAGCACAGGAGTTGAACCTAAAAAAGGGTTGTCAATGTTTTGAAAATTACAACCAATGTAAATTATGCATCTGATCTTGTCTCAACTTGAACATGGCTTTGTATTGAGACATAGTAGAAAGAAATGCAAACAAAAGAAACCAGTCTCTTGATTCACTTAGAGGCTTTAAACATTAATAAAATAATAATAAATAATAAAAAACAGGCATTTTAGCGCAGGCAATTGCAATCTTATCTTATTTATTTGTGAATTGTCTTTCTCTTGGGCGACACAGTGGCGCAGTGGTTAACACCGTCGCCTCACAGCAAGCAGGTCGCTGGATCGAGTCCCGGCTGGACAGCTGGCATTTCTGTGTGGAGTTTGCACTTTCTCCCTGTGTTGGTGTGGGTTTTTTCTGGGTGCGCCGGTTTCCCTTCACAGTCCAAAGACATGCGGTACAGGTAAATTGAATAAACTAAATTGGCCATAGTATATGTGTGTGAATGAGTGTGTATGGATGTTTCTCAGTACTGGGTTGCAGCTGGTAGGGCATTCGCTGTGTAAAACATATGCTGGATAAGCTGGCGGTTCATTCTGCTGTGGCAACCCATCCTTTTTTTTCATGTTTGTCACACTTTAACGTTACAGATAATCAAACTTAAATTTAAATATTAATGCAAAAATAACACATCATGCAGTTTTGAAATGAAGAATTTTTTTTATTATTAAAGCAAAACAAAATCAAGCCTTTTCAGTAACTTAAAATTAGTGTGTTATAGCGCTGAGAGGAATTTTGGCCCACGTCTTTGCAGAATTGTTGTAATTCAGCCATATTGGAGGGTTTTCAACCACCGCCTTTTTAAGGTCATACCCCAGCATCTCAATTTGATTCAAATCAGGATTTTGACTAGGCCACTGCAAGTTTGCTTCAGCTTGAATTGAACAGATAGCTGTACATTCTCCATCAGGATATTTTGTGACACAGCAGAATTCATGGTTCCATTTATTACAGTATGTCTTCCAGGTCCTGAAGCAGCTAAACAGCTCCACATCTTCACACTAGAACCACCACATTTAATTGTTGCTATGATGTTCTATTTCTGAACATAGAACATCATACCAACTTTTATACCACACATGTTATTGAGAAGATTTTTTCAACTTAAAATGTTTAGTTGACAGAGTTAAATACTTGACCTAACTACATATTTCAAGTAAAGTGGACTTGCAAAGTTTAGTTTTAGTTTAACTTACATTATCATGTTAGCAGAACTTGCGTAGTTTAGTAGAAATACAGTAACTTACATTTTCAAGTTCACTGAACTTAATCTAGCATATTTTCTCAATAAGAAACAGAACAGACAACAAAATACATTACATATTTTATTAAAGGATTTACTCTCAAATTAGCTATTGCATACAATGCACTTGCAAAATAATTCTCCTAACAAATTAATTGTAAAGTAAAAGTAATCCGATAAAAAAAAACTGTAAAACTCCAAAATTCCTAAAAAAATTACACCAGAACTTGGAAGACTATAATAGAGATAGAGAGCGTAAAGCATTCCCATCATGTTCACATACACATTTGGTACACATGTCCCCACAATTACAAAGACGACATCAATACATTTGCATGAAAAGTGGTTTATCACGTCTTCCACCGTTGTGATGATTTCATCCCTCTGCTCAGCTTTTCTTCACAATTTGTGCTCTGTATAAAAAAATGCTAAACATCAAAATGTTTCTCATGCACAACACTAAAGCTAAAAGATGTAAACACAACATGATTACATCAAATCTTATTTACCTACAAATCATTACATGCGTGATGGCAGTGCTTCAGCTTTCAATGTTGACAGTTCGTTGATTGTTTGTAGTGAAATACCAGAACTTGCAGCTCCACTTAAATTATCAATGAAAAATGCCCCACACAGCTTGAAGTGATTCTATGAAGAAAAGAAAAAGTCAACTAACACACGATTGTGTACAACAACTAGTGTACACAATCAAGATCAGAGCAATCACAAAATCCTTGAAATTTAAATTTTACAGAAATTTTTCAAAATGATTTGTCTACTGTTTCCATATGACAGGAGATATTTGGTAAAATTTCATCTGTTGTAAGTCAGTCTGCCCTCTGAAAATGTGCTGCAACCTTTGGAATGAGAAAACTACATTTAGGTGAATTTTTGTAAGTATGCGTCTTAAATATTTGTTTACTGCACATTTATGAATGGAAATACTGGTAAAATCTCACATTTAGTAAGTCAGTCTGCCCTCGGGGAATATACTACAACCTTAGAATGAAAAATTCCCTTTAGGTAAGTTCTTGTAAATATTTTCTTTTTAAATCTTTTTCTACACTATGCATATGAAAGGAGATGTTTGATAAAATCTCACCTGTTGTAAGTCATTATTTTTTTAACGATATTCTAATGGTCAAATTCTATTCAATTCATTATGCTAAACTGAGCTAAAAGTGACCCCGCCAGAACAAAAAATCGGCTGAATGGATTCAAAAATGGTTCAAGTCAACTGTTTAATTCGAGGAAAATTGTAAAATGAGCCTTATTCAAAAAAGGTGGAGTGTTCATTTTTTTTATATGGTGCCAAATAGGCGACACAATGGCTCAGTGGTTAGCACTGTTGCCTCACATCAAGAAAGGTCGCTGGTTCGAGCCCTGGCTGGGCCAGTTGGCATTTCTGTGTGGAGTTTGCATGTTCTCCCCGTTTTGGCATGAGTTTCCTCCGGGTGCTCCGGTTTCCATCACAGTCCATAGACATGCACTATAAGTGAATTGAATAAACTAAATTGGCAATAGTGTATGTGTGTGAATGAGTGTATATGGATGTTTCCCATTACTGGGTTGCAGCTAGAAGGGCATCCGCTGTGTAAAACATATGCTGGATAAGGTAGGGGTTCATTCCGCTGTGGCGACCCCTGATGAATAAAGAGACTAAGCCGAAGGAAAATGAAAAAATGAATGGTGCCAAATAAACATACAGAAAATGGTAGGTTGGCCACCCATTCTACTTTGCATTGTAAAGCATAGTATTTTGTCCCGCACATTGAATATGGTGAAAATACCCCATATTTTCATCAGTCTTTGCATGCATTCTTGCTTTTAATGCGAGCCCTTTATTCTTTTATGGTGTAGTTTGTTTCACCTATTTGACAGACAACAGTTGAAGTCAAAATTATTAGCCCTCCTGTGATTTTTTTTTTCTTTTTCAAATATTTCCCAAATTATGTTTAACAGAGCAAGGAAATTTTCACAGCATTTCCTATAATATTTTTTTTTTCTTCAGGAAAAAGTCTTATTTGTTTTATTTAAACTAAAATAAAATCAGTTTTTAATAATAGTCATACAAAAAATCATTTTAAGGTCAATATTATTAGCCTCCTGAAGCAATATTATTTTTTCAGATTGTCTAAAGAACAAACCATCGTTATACAATGATTTGCTGAATTACCCTAAATTGCCTACCTAACCTAATTAACCTAGTTAAGCCTTTAAATTGCACTTTAAGCTGAATACTAGTATCCTGAAAAATATCTAGTATATTATTATGGACTGTCATCATGGCAAAGAAAAAAAGAAATTAGAAATTAGTTATTAAAACTTTTATGTTTAGAAATGTGTTGAAAAAATCATCTTTTCGTTAAACAGAAATTGTGGAAAAAAAATATAGAGGGCTAATAATTCAGGAGGGCTAATAATTCTGAATTCAACTGTGCGTTGACAGACTTATGTTGCAATGTGTTGTAATTGGTGTGGCATAGTGGCTCAGTGGTCAGCACTGTAGCCTCACAGCAAGAAGGTCTCTGGTTCAAGTCCTGGCTGGTTGGGCTAGGTGGCATATCGGTGCAGAGTTTGCATGTTCTCTCTGTGTTCATGTGTGTTTCCTCCAGGTGCTCTGGTTTCCCCCACAGTCCAAAGACAGAGAAAGTATGAAAGAGAGAGTATATGGGTGTTTCCCAGTGCTGGATTATGACTGGAAGGGCATTCTGCCACATAAAACATATGCCAGGTTCATTCTGCTGTGGCAACCCCTGATAATTTAGGGACTAAGCAAGTGAGTGAGGGACTTCAGTGAGAGAGTGTTGTAATGGGCATTTCTGGAAAGATACAAAGGACATAAACAATTTGAATACATGTTTTTATTAGGTTAGACGCAGCTTCCATTCATGTTTTATTGTTTATTAGGTAGATTACTTGATGGTAGCATTACTATTTAGAGGAGAAACGCTTGGATTAGTCAATCTATTAGAGATTTCAAGGAAGGGATGCTTAACCTGTCAGGGGTGTAATTTCTTGGTGTTAAAAAAGCACAATTTTCACTACAGTTCAGGTTTACTGCTATTCATTCCCAGTGGAGAGGGAAGGAAAGTTTTTCCCATGCTGGCTCCACCCCAGGCCACGCCCCCAGCTGACACACCAAGTCTATTTTTTTACAGTCTATGATTGTTGTCTGTATGTGTTCAGTACCAGTGAGCAATGGACTTTTAAAATAGTAAAAATCAATAATAAAAACTGCCTTAACACGCGATAAAATAATTGAGGGTGTTGATTAAATAATTTGTTAATTTATAATTCTATTTGATAATTTATAGTTTTGGAATGATTATAGAAATGATTTTATACTGTACAAACATTCTGTCCCTCTCCACAACTAAACCAAAATTTTTACATTTTCAAAATACTTCATTCTGTGTGATTTATGGGCCCTTTTCCTCAAGAGGAACACAAAACCAAAAAAAGACCAAAATTGCTATCTATGTAGGGACATTGAATTGAAAGTTTGTTTTTATAGTGCTTTCTAAAATATAGATGTGCCAGAGCAGCTTAGATGAAGATAGAACATATGATGAACATACATGAAGAAAAGCTCTGCTGGGGCAACCAGTTCTTTTCTGTCCTGGAGAAGGTCCAGGTTCAAGTAAATAAACGAGGAAAGATGAGATAATGCGATAAAAGTGAAATCTTCTTCTATAGAATGTGCTTCAGAACATATTTAAAATGTTTTATGCTTTTCAGATTTTATTAGTTTTGGTAAAGGTGCAATATTGCAGTATTCTTTCTGTTTGTGGTGCAAATAAATAAAAACAGGATAGGCACTGGATCTCAGCTGTGTTTTCAACTGTATGTAATAATTTAAAAGTGAAGTAAAAAAAATATTGTACACCACTGTTGAATACAAAATATATTTAAAGATTCTTCTACAGTGCAGAAAACATGCTACTTTTAAGATTGTACTAGTTTTGGTAAAGGTTAAAGACCAAACATGTCAAAACAAAATAACAAAAGTCACGTTTTAGAGGTGGCATGTGAGGTCAGATTAACTCATACTTTTGCTTTCATTATCACAGTGTTCTTGCCACATATGTTTGTGTGAAATGAAAAGAAGGGATAGGCCCTGGATCTTGGTTGTTTTATAACTGTATTTTATGATTTAAGTACAGTGAAATTAAAACATTTACTGTCCACCACTGCTGAATACAAAATATATTTGGAGATTAAATAAATCCATTTACCATCTTTAAAAAAGATAAAGCAAATGGGTTGAATAATTTACAACCGTTTGTTTTGTTCATTATTTCAAAGGGAGTAATAATATAATAAAGATTGATTGAGCATATCATAAATATAGTAACTTTGACACAAACACTCAAACTGAAAGTGAAATAATACAGAGTTTTCTAAATATGGCCTTGTTGACAAAGTAGTGTAAAACTTTAAACCCACAGTAAAAAACCAAAAACACCAAAAAACAGTGTTATTGAATCTACAATATGCCTGCACTGTTAAAAAAAAAATCAGTTAAATTTTGTGGAAAAACACCGGCAGATGTGGTTGCCAGAATTTTTCTGTAGATACGGAAGTTTTATAGAACTGTTTAAATTTACGGAAAATGACCATATTTCATTAACTGATACAATGTTCAGTTCACAAAAATATGAAGCCATTAAATGCGTTATATTCATGTGTGATTGCAACTATCAAACAGATTTTCACTGCATTAACAGTGATATATTTATATTTTATTTATATTTAAATAAAAGACTATGCAGCATAACATCAAATTTTCTTAGTTCATCTTGGAGTTGAATGCTACAATGCTACTGTGCTCAGTTGAATGCACAGATGCTACAATCCTGCACAATGGTGACACAAAAAAGGTTTTACGGTATTTTGCTGTTTTTTTTCCTCCATGATTTTACGGAAAAATACCGGCAGCTGTAGTTGCCAGTAATCTACTGTTTTTAACATTTTACATTCATAAATTCAATTTACAGAATATTTCCGTTAAAAATACATTCCACAGTGTATATTTTTCAATCGAACACATTTAACCCCTTATATCCCAGAGCAAAATCCTTACTAGTGTCCTCACTACAGTGGTTGAACACTAAGGCAGTGATGAAGTTAATGAGATAATTAAGTGTCTAATTAAAGGAAGATTGAGAATTATTGATGAACTGTTAACAAGCAGAACCACTGAAGGAAAGAAAATCAAAACCAAATAACACAAATTACAACAAAAACCAAAGATGAAATCAACTGAAAATAAACCACTAAATAAACTAATAATTCATGAAAATAAAACAAATTACACAATAAAAATGTTATTTCTCAATATATCAACAGAGATCATTAAACAACTCCACAAACAACAGGAGCTTCACTTATTACTGACCTTTGACTTTATTTCTGTCATGTGAGCAAAAGCTCTTAATGAAATTTTTGCTGTTCATTTGAAATCACCATGATGGAAGTCAGCATCTGCTTTAGTTGGGCTCTTTAACTTTTTGTTGCTATAATAACTTGTGTTAATTACACTATTTGTATAGCATGAAAAGCCTGAATAAAATATAAGAATAAGTCTTATGAGATTAACTATGATTTCATACCCCTCTCACCTACTTGTGTATTCATTGAATATCTTGTTAGCTATGTGTGAGAAATGAGTAATATAACTAAATGAAACCACTGAAATATCAGGCCTAAAGGCACACTTCTCAATGAAAATGTTTGCTTGATGACAGAACTTAAAAACACACAGACATTAACAATTAGTCTTTGAATTTCAACAATGGTGACAATCAAAAATAAAAATAAAGAACAACTCAGAACAATACAAAATGATCTACTGAAATATTACACCCCAAGAACAACAAAAAATAAAGGCAAAGAAAGGAATTTTAAGAACTTTAAGCTGCATAATTTATTCATGATGCATGCTCTCATGATGCTGAGAGTTTTGTACTATGCTGGCACCCAGCATGCATTGCAGCATAAATTAATTATGCTGCATTTTTTTTTAGCAACCATTAGCAAATATTTTGGCAGAAATTAAGTCAAACTTTAATCAGTGAACCTGGTAATGCTGTTTGTGGAGTTGTTTAATCCTCTGTTTTAATTCAGTTGGTTTGGTGTGAGGCTGTTGCTGTATAGTTTTTAGTTCTTGTTCTTTCCTTCAGTGATTGTGCTTGTTATGTGTTCATCAGTGTCTGAATTCACTTATTTGTGGTCATTCACTCTGTCTAGTGGACTAAACTAATCAACTAATTTAGGGACTAGTGAATGAGGGTGTATGGTGAGATTTCAGACACTCTATTTACTTTCTCGAAAACAAAGGTTAGATCTGTTACAGTTATTTTCCGTATTTTGTACAGAAATTAGCTGTTAATCATTTAACAGGTTTTCACTGTAGATTGTACAGACTTTTACTGCTAAAATCACAGACATTTTTACAGTGTGGTTTTAGAAAACCCACTGTATGCTGCACGGCAAAAACGAAATATGCAGTATTTATTAAGTTGTCGCTATATTGCTTATCCATTATGTTAAATGAATTTTGAGTTTTCTAAACAAAAAATAGACAAAAAATAAAAAATACAGCATTTATGTAATCACAGGCAGGAAATGTAAACCGTTCTACAAAATCTAGCAACAGAGTGAAAGTGAAAGTAGCCTACACCGACGCAATAGTCTGCTAAATATTTATAGTAAATGGTAGCAACTCCAGGTGCTTTGGTTTGTCTGTCCATTTTTGATTGATAATATGCTTCAAAATAAATAAAATTGTGCAGTTACAAATATATTTGTAAGTAATAATATTTTAGACAAATATAACTTGTCTAAAATATTAAATCAATTTGAAATATGTTGTATGGAGAAACAAATTAAGGTACATATGGAAACGTGAAAACGTGCTCATAAAAACATCCACATACTTATTTTTTCTTTCTTTGAATGCATTAAAATCATATGCAGTATTAAGGAATACATAGCAGTTTCCCAGAATGGAGGTTAGTCATCCTCAAAGTAACTTTCCAGAGATCCGCCCCTAGTCCCTCCTCATATCTTCATCCTATGAGGTGAAATGTTTAGCTACAACACGCGGATTTAAACAGCAACAAACTCCCCACTTTGACACAGACATTGATAGGATACTGAAGATATCAATAGCTGGTAAAGAAAACAGGATGACGGACAAAAAGAAAGGTAAGAATTTGAAAAACAAAAACAAAACAAAACAAAACGTACTGGTAATTTTAGGGTAACGGTAACAACAATAAAGAAATAAGACAATGATTTATGTAGGTTAAACAAATTATCAAGTAGTAGCTAAACTAGAATTAAGTTCTAGTTAATTAAGTTAATTAAATTCCAGAAAAAAAATATTTTTTTACAGACAGAATTACAGAAATTAGCAAATTAATTTGCAGCAATTCACTTATTTGAAATGTCAATAAATAATTTGATTACGGGTTATATTATTTGTTAATAAGAGTTTCGTGCAACACTGGAAGGAGTTGGATGTGTGCATTAAGAAATCTTTGAAAGAGATATGTTGGTGAGAAGCGGCGGCATCTAGTGGTCTGATACCGGTAGAGAGTTGCCAGTGAGCATTCGCATTAACAGGAGTATGACTACTAAACTTGATTCTTGGTTCAGTCTAAAATGTACTCTTGGGGCGAAGCAGTCTTGTTTTTTTTAACCGCATTTAGGATACTGAGCTGTACCGTTTAATTCAGTTTAAAATAATGATTCGCGAATCAGACGAATCATAGCTATAGCCTACATAAATTGGGAAAAAGTGTGATGCCAGATTATTTTTCTTTTCCAGAGAAAGTGAAGTGCGTGTGTCACACGTCGTGGAGCCTGAAAGCGATTTCTTTCCACTCAGCTGTGAAGGGTCGTCTGATAACTATGAGTAAAGACGGTCGTCAGGTGACTAGGAATGTGTCGTCATTCTGCCACGGACTGACATTTAGCGGGCGACCGGTTAAAATAGAGGAAAAGGTGTGCCTGCGAGTCGAGCAATGTGTTGGACGTTGGCACGGAGCACTGAGGGTCGGATTTGCACATGTTTCACCTGATCAAACAACGTTACCACCTCTGGCCATTCCAGACTTGACCAACTCACCACTTTACGCGGCGGTTGTAGTTCCCGAGAACACTTGTCGACCTGGCTCAGATATTCAGTTTTGGTTGAAGAAGAATGGCTGTCTGCGCGTTCGAAGTTCTGATGGTACAACACAATCGAAGCCAACCACTCTAAATGTCAAGTGGCCCATTTGGGCAATGATTGACGTCTATGGACAGACCACAAGGGTGACGATGCTTGGTGAGACTTTCTTGTGCCACAATTCTCCGAAAAGTAAAAAAATAAAT
>CAIGQW010052479.1:2190224-2203922 GCA_903798125.1 Danio choprae | reverse complement strand
CACACACACACACACACACACACACACACACACACACACACACAGGCTGAGTCACAGAATCACAGCGAATTGCAAACACCCTCCCAGCAAAACAGAACTTTCCCTCTCTCTGCTTCCTTTTTGTTCTACTCAATCCAGGGAAACGTCTCCTCACGGTAAATACAAGTTTCTTACTATTTTCAAACTAAATGACAATCTTTCTTACAAAAGCATTATGTCTTCACTGCTGTGTTAATATTAGATTTAGTTGTTGTTTTTTTGTACTTAATATTAAGCTGTTTTTCCAACATAAAACATCACTATCTATGATTGTCTTCTTTCTGTGACAAGTAAAATTAACACTCATCAGCAATCAAATGCAGTTTACTTTGTGTGCTGTGGCTAGTTCAGACTGTATTTGCTAGGTATTGTCAGAAATAGTGTGTAACCTGTAACCTGCTTTCTAAAACATTGCACCATCTGCTGAGCCTGATCTACTAGATTCCTGTCAAACATTGTTTCCCATGCGGCAGGCTGAGAACAGTCATTTTTATTTTATAATTGACAAAGTTTAATTGATACAATAGATAAAACTGACAAAGACACTTCATCTATTAGTGGAGCTAACCAAATGTAATCATGTACTCTTTATGTGCAAATTTTTTGGGCGGAAAATTATTCATTTATTTTATGTTCCTTTGGCTTAGCGCTAATTTATCAGGGGTCACCACAGCAGAATGAACCACCAACTATTTGAACATATGTTTTACACAGCGGATACCCTTCCAGCAACCCATTACTGGGAAACACCCACACACTCTCACATTCACAAACACACTCATACACTACGGACAATTTCATTCATTCATTCATTTTCTTTTCAGCTTAGTCCCTTTATTAATCTGGGGTCGCCACAGCGGAATGAACCGCCAACTTATCCAGCATATGTTTTACGCTGTGGATGCCCTTCCAGCTGCAACCCATCACTGGGAAACATCCATACACACTCATTCACACACATACACTACGGACAATTTAGCTTACCCAATTCACCTATAGCGCATATCTTTGGACTTGTGGGGGAAACCGGAGCACCCGGAGGAAACCCACGCAACCACGGGGAGAACATGCAAACTCCACACAGAAATGCCAACTGACCCAGCCTGGGCTCGAACCAGCGACCTTCTTGCTGTGAGGCGATTGTGCTACCCACTGCGCCACCGTGCTTACGGCCAATTTAGTTCATCCAATTTACATTATAGCGCATGTCATTGGACTGTGAGGGAAACCAGAGCACCCAGAGGAAACCCACGCCAACACAGGGAGAACATGCAAACTCTACACAGAAATGCCAACTGGGCCTGCCGGGACTTGAATCAGCGACCTTCTTGCTGTGAGGTGACAGTGCTAACCACTGAGCCACCCTGCCACCCTTTGGGGAAAATAACAAGAATTATTTAAATGAAAACAATATAAAAATTTTATTCAATTTGCATGAATTACACATCTGAACATGTGAATGCCAGCAGCTGAACTGTCCGTTTATAGATAAAATAAGTAAAATACGTTTTTTCAATTGTTCACTAAACCTAAAATAATTAAATATAGTTTATATTATATTAAATATAACTAAAGTTTCATTTGCTGTTTCATTGACAAGGATTTGTTTCACTGTACATAAAGAAGGCTGCTCAACTCTGCTCAAGTTCTTGTAATTTTTTATTTTGCACATTTTATGCAGTTCAGTTGTCACAAATGTTGCAACTCTGTAAAAAGTTTTTTTATCAAGTGTCAGATATACAGCAGTGTGGTCTGGGTTGTGTTAAGAGTAAATATTTACATTTGTGGTGAACCTAATTTCCTCTTACACAACACTGAGTCATGCCAGTCACAGTATCCCTTGAGCCTCTGGTTAAGTTTGTAAGTATTGGTGCAACATGTTTTCTCTATAATTAGTTCATTTTAGACTGTATTTTCATTATAGTATAGAGATTGATGTACAGAGTTTTAGTGGGTTTAGGTTTGTTTGGAGGAACCATGAACTGCATTTTTTTTATTGGAATGTTCTCTAAGGTAACCTTTCATGTAAGGTTTCAAACATTATAATTTACAACTAACAGGCAGTTTTATGCTTTTGACCCTGTCTTTAAAACTCGTTGCCATACTAGCATGTCCAATAGCTCTGTGTATCTGAAAAAGCATGTCTTGAACAATGTCTTGTTTGGAAAAATAAATACAGTTAAATGAATGGATGAATAAATGAATAGTGTCTTACTGTTCTGGAACGTTGTTAAAAATAGTTAATCCACTTCTCCTTAATACTGTGTCTACACTGAATAGTATAACGTCAAATGTACATTTTGTCTTCACAAGTAATTGTTCATCAGCTAAAATTAATACAGTGGATTTTTTTGGGGGCTAATTATTGGGAAGTAAATTGTTGAGTCAATATTTAATTGTCAGTTTCCACAATCTTTCATAAAGTAATTTGTTTTACACTGAGTGTACATTTTTGTCACTACTGAAATAATTATATAAATAAGAATAAGGTCAATATAGTTCACCACTTCCTCAATGATTTATTTCTCTTTTCCCAATCTCTGTTTAAATTGTCGGTTATGCATGCATTTTCGTCTTTTCTCTCTAACTAATAAACTGGTTGCTGGTTGACAAAAAGGCCCCACCATGCATACTTGCATACACACTAGCACACACTGTAAGACTATACCATTTAAGACTGGTTTGCCCTTCTGAGCCAAACCACTGAATTATTGAGAACAAGCTGACTCCCCAAGATCCAGTGGAAAATAGACACTGAAAAATGCTGCATATGCATACAATAGTCCAGATTATAAAGCAATTCACTGTTTAATCCTCCTGTTGGTCTAAAATTCTGTATACACTGTTTGCAGGTCAAAAATGAGCCGCCTTTACTATCTATTTTGCACAAACAAAAATTCATCACTCATCTTCACCACAAAATCTGTATGTTTAGGTTTTCCCTCATCAGTGTGGAGTATTTAAGCAATGTTTAATCAGTTGGTAAAATGTTAAGGGTATATTTTCTAATGGTAAAAGTACCTGCATATGTGTAAAAGGGTTTTAGCAAGACAATTTTCAAAAAAGTTAAAGCAGCAGATTCTTATTTTGTGTGCCAGAGTGTGCATAGCTTTTGTGGTGTAAAAATTGTTTTATAGCTGGCGGCTATTTTTATTTATTTATTTATTTTTGCGGTTAAAATTGTGCATGGGTCAGTTTAAGTCAACATGATGGTTAGAGTTCATAGAAACTGAGTCAGTTGTCTTCAGTAAAGTTTTATTAGTATTTTGTTTTTATTTATGATGCTGTTGCTACAGTAGGTGGTTCAAATTCTGCACACAAAGTATACAATATACACATAGTACACATAATACATGTTTATTTACTATACCTGCTCAGTCAGTCAACATAGCACTAATTCCTTGTCATATTTTAATTAAAAATTTTCACAAGAAGTTATTCTTATGTCTGCGATGTAAAAAAATTCTTACACATCTCATCCAAAGCCTTACAATGTTCATAGTCTCTATTTCAGAGGTCGCCACAGCGGAATCAACCGCCAACTAGTCCAGCATATGTTTCACGCAGTGGATGCTCTTCCATCTGCAATGTAGTACTGGGAAACACCCAAACACTCTGGCATTCACACACACACACACACACACACACACACACACACACACACACACTTATAGCGCATGTCTTTGAACTGTGGTGGAAACCAGAGCACCTGGAGAAAACCCACGTGAACACGGGGAGAACATGCAAACTCCACACAGAAATGCCAGCTGGTGCAGCCGGGACTCAAATCACCAATCTTCTTGCTATGAGGCAACAGTGCTAACCACTGAGCCACCTTGCTCTCTCTCTCTCTCTCTCCCTCTCTCTCGCTCTCCCTTTAGTGTTAAAAAGTTTCATACTACTCAGGCAGTAGTTTGATCGTTTGAGACCCAGACTAAGTCTTAGCTTTTTTTGGTTTGATAAATAATAATTGCTATAATAATAAATAATAAAATACTTTATTGGTTTAATAAAGTAAAAACTATTTTTTTTAAACATGAACCGAATACATTGAAAATGGACAGACAGGTAATGGAGGAGAAGAGCTGGTTCTAACTGGTAGTGCAAGTATAGGGCTTGGTGCCGGAATTAGTAATACTAATTACTAAAGTAGGCTTCGCCTACTGCAGCCATGACTGTAAAGTTCCTGGAATATTATGCTGGATTTAAAGAATAGTTCCTAGAAAATCACAGCTTTTCATTTTCATTTTTTGGTCATGATGTAACTACAAATGCGTCAAGCTTAAAGTAGGACAATTTATGGAAAATAGGAAACACTTGTCATTTTTGAGTGAGATGCTAATAGTCTGAACCTATTCAATGATCAATTCAATTCAATTCAATTCAAGTTTATTTATATAGCGCTTTTTACAATGTAGATTGTGTCAAAGCAGCTTAACAAGTTCAATTAAAGTCCACATTTTTGAGTTTAGTTCAGTTCAGTTTAGTTCAGTTCAGTGTGGCTTAAGTTCCACTGGTGAAAGTTCAAACACTGAAGAGCAAATCCACCGAAGCGCAGCTCCACAAATCCAAGCAGGCCAGTGGCAACAGTGGAGGAAAAAAAAAACTTCACCAATTGACGAAGTGAAGGGAAAAAAAAAAAAACCTCGAGAGAAAGCAGGCTATGTTAGGCATGGTCATTTCCTCTGGCCAAACTTTCTATGTGGAGCTGCAGTCTAGTTGCCGGGCTGGAGAAGCTGACATCCATCGTGTAAGCTGCAGGTGTGGGTAGGGCACCAGCGGGAGGGTAGGCTGGCCCACAGGATCAAACGTAGACTTGTTCATCACTGAAGCCTTTCAGGAATCAGTCTCATGCGCTCCATTCCTCCATGGCCACCACGGTATCAGCTCGGGATACGGCCTGGTCCAGGATACCTTCGGATCATCTCTTCAGAGGTCTAGGATCGCATCGATGGCGCTGCAAATCTGTAGGGACCTCGGGATGAGTATCCGCAGGTGGAAGTAGAAAATAAAGAAAATATTTAGCGTAGCTGCTGTTCATAGTGTATTTAAACCAGAAAGAAAAGCATTGTTATGGATGAAGATAGCAGTTATATAACAACAATGTAAAGCATATGAGAGTTTCTAACACAATGGCTGGTGTATTAAGACGGAAGGAGTACACTAATATACCATACCGTTATGCGATGCATTGAGTGTATGCTTTACTAAAAAGAAAAGTCTTTAATCTAGTTTTAAATTGAGAGAGTGTGTCTGAGCCTCGGACATTATCAGGAAGGCTATTCCAGAGTTTAGGAGCCATAAATGAGAAGGCTCGACCTCCTTTACTCGACTTTGCTATTCTAGGTACTACCAGGAGCCCTGCGTTTTGAGATCTTAAAGAGCGGGTTGGATTGTAACGAGACAGAAGGTTAGTTAGATAAACAGGAGCTAGATTATTTAAAGCTTTATAGGTAAGAAGCAATATTTTGTAATCAATACGGAACTTAACAGGCAGCCAGTGTAAGGAGGATAAAATTGGGGTGATATGATCATATTTTCTAGACCTGGTAAGAACTCTGGCAGCTGCATTTTGTACTAGCTGAAGTTTATTAATAGAAGATGCTGGGCAACCAGCGAACAGAGCATTACAGTAATCCAGCCTAGAGGTCATAAAAGCGTGAACTAGCTTTTCTGCATCTGAGATGGATAGCATATTTCGTAACTTAGCGATATTTCTCAGATGAAAGAAGGCGGTTTTTGTGACATGGGAGATATGATTTTCAAAAGATAAATTGCTGTCTAATATAATGCCCAGATCTTTTACAGTAGAGCTAATGCTAACTTTGCATCCCTCTATTTGCAGGTCAAGTTGTGAGATCTGCTGTGTACAGGATTTAGGCCCAATAAGTAATAATTCTGTTTTGTCTGAGTTTAAGAGAAGAAAATTGTTGGTCATCCAGTCTTTAATATCTTTAATACATTGGGTTAGTTTAGACAGTTCAGATGTCTCATCAGGTTTTGTTGAAATATATAATTGGGTATCATCTGCATAGCAGTGGAAGCTGATCCCATGTCTTCTAATAATGTCTCCCAGGGGTAGCATGTATATTGTAAACAACAAAGGGCCTAGAACTGACCCTTGAGGCACCCCATACTTTACTGGCCTGGTTTGTGAAGGCTGTCCATTTATATTAACAAACTGGTAACGGTCAGTTAAGTATGACTTAAACCATTGTAGAGCCTGTCCCTGGACACCTGTAGAGTTTAAGCGATCTATAAGGATATTGTGGTCAATGGTGTCAAATGCAGCACTAAGATCCAGTAAAACTAATAACGAGATGCAGCCTTGGTCAGCAGCTAAGAGTAGATCATTGGTTATTTTCACTAATGCGGTTTCTGTACTGTGATGAGGCCTGAAACCTGACTGAAACACTTCAAAAACAGTGTTCATCTGTAGAAAGGAGCATAATTGGGCAGAAACAACTTTTTCTAGTATTTTAGACATAAATGGAAGATTTGAAATAGGCCTATAATTAGCTAAGTTGCTGGGGTCCAGTTTCTTAATAATAGGCTTAATAACAGCTAGCTTGAAAGGATTTGGAACATGGCCTAAAGATAAAGAAGAGTTAATAACATTAAGAAGAGGTTCTCCTACTACAGGTAACAACTCTTTCAGTAACTTAGTTGGAATTGGGTCTAGCATACACGTAGCTGGTTTAGAACCATTTATAAGTTTATCTAGCTCTTCCTGTTCTATCCTGTTGAAGCACTGTAGATTATATTGATTCAGTGGACTGTTTAATGAATCTGAGGTATAATGTGGAGCAGAAAGTTTAACATCTTCTATTTTCTGTCTGAAGCCTTCTATTTTATCACTGAAGAAATTCATGAAGTCATCACTACTAATGTGCGGAGGGATATTCTGTTCCAGAGATGACCGATTATTTGTTAATTTACCAATAGTGTTAAATAAGAATCTAGGATTGTTCTGATTATTTTCTATCAGTTTGCGGAGGTGCTCTGTCCTGGCGGATTTTAGAGCCCTCCTATAGCTGGACATACTATCTTTGTACGCGAGTCTAAAAACCTCTAATTTAGTTTTTTTCCACTTACGCTCCAGGGCACGAGTAGCTGTTTTGAGAGAGCGAGTATGACTATTATACCATGGTGTAGTTTTATTCTCTCTAGCCATTTTTAATTTAATTGGTGCCACAGTATTTAGTGTGTTAGTAAAGATAGCGTCTATATTGCTAGTTACTACATCAAGGTCATTTGCGTTCGCGGGTACATTTAGAACTATAGATAGATCAGGTAAGTTATTTGTAAATTCGTCTTTAGTGGATGGGACGATAGTTCTACCAGGACGATATAGCTGTGCAGATCTGCTAATTTCTGGTAAACACAGCTTATATAATAAGAGGTAGTGGTCTGTTATGTCATCGCTTTGTGGTATAATGTCTACATCAATGACCTCAATTCCATGGGACAAGATTAGATCTAATGTATGCTTTAAGCGATGGGTTGGACCAACAACGTTTTGCTTTATCCCAAGTGATTGTAGTAAATCGGTAAATGCGAGCCCTAATGTATCGTTAGCGTCATCTATGTGTATGTTAAAGTCTCCTACAATTAGCATTTTATCAGTTTTAACTAGTACATCAGAAATAAAATCAGAAAACTCTTTTAGAAACGTGACATAGGGTCCTGGAGGTCTATATATGGTGATTAAAGCGAGAGATAACGTAGTTTTTTTCCTAATATCCGGAAGCTTAACATTAAGTGCCAATACTTCAAAAGAGTTAAACATAAGTCCGTTTCTCTGATTAACGTTAAGACTATCATTAAAGATTGATGCAACTCCACCACCACGACCAGTCTGACGAGCCACATGTTTATATAAGAATCCTGAAGGAGTTGCTTCATTTAAGCTAATATAGTCATTTTGTTTCAGCCAGGTTTCAGTGAGACAGAGTGCGTTAAGATTATTGTCTGTTATTATTTCATTTATGATAAGTGCTTTAGGTGCTAGTGACCTGATGTTTAAGAGACCAAGCTTTATAAAATGTCTATTTTCACTTTTTTGCAGTTTTTCTGGTTTGATTCTTAATAGATGTTTTTTGGAGCACATAGTAAGTTTATTTCTTGAGCTAATAATACGAGGAACAGACACAGTCTCTATAGGGTTTGTCTGGTATGCATTACTGTGATTTAAGTGTGACGAGCAATAGTCTATATGGCTAAAATGTGAATTTTCACTTACTAGTCAGACAGAACGAAGCGTCCTGGAGATGTTGTCCGACAGGAGTTCAGCTCCAGCTCTGCTGGGGTGCAGACCATCAGGACGGAAGAGCCTAGGACGCTCCCAGAAAAGATTCCAGTTATTGGCAAAGAGCAATTTCTGTTCTTTACACCATGTTAAAAGCCATTCATTGAGAGCAAAAAGTCTACTGAACCTTTCATTTCCTCGGCGGTAAGTAGGAAGCGGTCCAGATACGATGATCTGCGTGGCGGGCGAGGTGTGTCGAACCGTCTCGATCAGGCTCCTGAAGTCCCTCTTCAGGATCTCCGTCTGCCGCAGCCCGGTGTCGTTCGTCCCCACGTGGAGAACGACAGCTCCGATGCTCTCGCCAGCGCTCAGGATAGCGGGTACCTTAGCAGAAACATCCTTAACACGAGCACCGGGAAAGCAGTGAGTGCGTACGTTGTTACCTTTAGTGGAAGCAGCACGGACGTGGCGAACGATGGAGTCGCCGATGACAGCCACATCGCGACCCGTCTCGCAGAGGGTGGCGAAGCGGTTCTCCGTGGGCAACTCGAACACAGGAGGAGGAGACGTTCTGCCCCGCGACCTGGTATTCACCTTACGCGGCTGCAACCAGGTGCTGGTGCCACGGTAGCCAGGTGCCAGCGTGACCGACACCTGGCCAAGCCGCAGCTTCGGTGCGCTGGGACTGGACGGAGAAACACACGGGGTTGAGGTGGACGGAGTGTTAAGATTGTATCGCACACTTACCTCAGATGAGCGCGCCGCAGTCCGGGGAACACCGAGCAGGGCCCGCTGCCTCCGGATCTGCGCACGCTTCATCTCCAGAAGGCGAATCTGGTTCCCGAGCTTCTCCAGTTCCACATCCAACGCCTCCATCGCTGCTTCTTCTGCACACAAGGATGAACACGCAAACGACATCGTACAGGGTGAAGAGCAGAGACAGTAAGTAGAGAAAGCCGGTAGCTTTAGCTGGCTGGCGGTGCTAGCAGGCTAAAGCTACACTCACAGGCGGATGCTCGAGAGACAGAACGTTATAAAGTAGATTTGATTGTATAAATGTATTAAGAGTTTGTTCACCCTTCGTAGAAAATACAAATACTAGCGAATGGTGATGTTGTTTTATGGTAAAAAAGCGGAAATTTCAATTCTACGCGGCGAAGCTACAAACACACACAACGAGGCAACCGTAGTAGCGGTAATGACGTCACTCGAGCATGCGCGTCAACGTATCAATGTATGCTAAGCTAAGATAAAAGTGCTTCTGCCAGACCAAGAGATGGGCTGAATAGATTCATAAATGGTAACTAAAAAGTGGAGTGTTCTTTAACCGTGAAGTCACTTTTTTACGCAATAATTTCTGTCTTCTTCTAGCTGGCCATGTATGGCCAGACAGACTTAAGCAAATGCTTGTAGGAAAAAAAAGTACAGTGGGAGCAAAGGAAGGACAGAATGGAGCAAAATGAGAGGAGGAAAGTCAGGAGCTGGATGTTGTTTTGTCTTTGAATTCAGCATACTTTAACCCCATGCTGTGAAATATCACCTTATGGCCACAAAAGGCTGACTGCCTATTCAAATGCTCTTTAGTGAAAGCAGCCAAAAGTGAGCCAGGCCTCTGCACATTGTCTGTAGGTTACCACAGTAACCCTTGTCAACCAGGAAGTCCTGTAGAGGTGGAGACAGAGACAGAGAGAGAGAGAGAGAGAGAGAGAGAGAGAGAGAGAGAGAGAGAGAGCATGTGTGTGTCAGTATGTGAGAGGGACTAAACAGAGGTTAAGCAGACGGGAGCAAAATCCATTGGGGAAGGGAGAGAGAGAGCTGACAGTGAAAGCAGACTGAGACAGAGAAAAAAAAAGGAAAGAAAGAGTAGGTTGGACTTGAAAGGTTAATTTCCACAAAGCAGACCAACCAGCACTTTGGGAATTGTGTGTGTCGTCTTGGGAAATCTGTTTGTGGCAGTACTGTCACACACATCCACATCCACACAAACTGGTGAGTTCATATATCTTCCGTCTAACAGCCATAATCTTGTTACTGTAAGTTTACTACTGTAAAAAACGATGTGCACGTAAACCAACTCATTTATTAATGTAGGTTTTTTTTTTGGTCCAGTTTTGGCAAGGCAAGTTTGTGCTAAATGTTGTGTTAGTCACACATTACTTCTGAAGTTGATTCTTAACTCTCTTTGAAAGGATTAAAGGTCTTTGGTGGGATTTTAATTTCAAAGCAGTGGGAAATAGCATAAATGAAAATCCAAAATCTGTATTCTTCTGGGTGAACAGGGATTTTTTGTAATGTGGTTTCAAGATTTGGTTTCTGGATTTTATTGAGACAGAGTGGTGGCTTTTATTTAGAGTGGTGTTATCATTCATTCATTCATTCATTCATTCATTAATTCATTCATTCATTCATTCATTCATTCATTCATTTAAAATAGTTGTCATTTGCTATCTAATTCATTAATTCAGAGGTGTTTATAGTGAATAGAGGTCCTCAGGTTAAAAAAAAAAAGTTAATTATTTTGCACTTTTATTCTGTTTTATATTATGATAAAAGTTTTAAACTTTAAAATAAATTTTGGATCAAATGGAAGTGGTTTATGCAATTAATATCACAATCTTTTAAAAATTATAATTAAACTAAACAAGCATTTTAATATGCTTGACTATGGATGTGTCATCATTAAAATTCAGTAAACCATCAATATTAATGTTATTTAAAATTTTGTATAAATACATGCAAAATTTAACACTGAAAATATTTTTTTATGAATTTTAATAAACACCAGGCATCACAATTTATTATGTATATTATGTATATGGATATTATTACTCTCTTTGTTAAGGTGTTACGTAATATTTAAAACGGTTAAATATTAAAATGTTATTACACAGCTGTCTGAAATACTCGGCTTTGCGTCAGCTTTGTGTATTTGAATATTTATATCTTGTGACTGAAAAATGTACAGGTTAGTATATGTTCCATTCAGCTCCACTGAACTTTTTTTTTTTTTGCTTCTGTCAACTAAAGAATTAATTAAAGAATCTATTACGGCTCAGAACAATGCTTTGTGCCTAATTTTTAATGTTTTGTGTCAAGTAGCCATGAAATTAGTAAAATAAAGTACATCCAGCACAGTTGTTTTCGCAGAATAAAGCCCTTCAGACTTATACAACAGCTCTTCATGTTGGGCTGCTGATGAGCCTGTTTGGCTTTATTCTGCGATAACAACCTCCTGGATGTACTTTATCCCTAACTTGGCAAACACACTGGTGTGTTTTGTTTTGGGGTTTTTTTCAAATGGTGGTGAAAAGACCTTAAAACACTATTTTCTTCATACAGATATAGTCTTAAAATCTGTAAATGGTCTGCATTTATTGTGAATATTCATATTTACTACAAAACAATTTTTAAAATAAATAAAACAAACAGTGTTTGCTTTTTGATGACTGTCTTCTGTCGACGTCACTAAAAAACATGGTAGAAAAAGAGCTGAATACTGGCCTCACAATCACAAGAAAATTATCTGCATAAAGCTTGAAATTACTACTTTTAGATTAACAAACTCTATTTGAAAACAAGTGATCTTTTATATTTATTAAATAAATGTAAGGTGCAGACTTTCCAGTATGTCCTCATTATCTTAAAAGATTACCTACCTTCCACAATTCAATCGCAAATCACAACCACTTAAAAGCCCAAAAATAAAGAGGGCACTACCATTTTTGAAGAAGTAAACACTGTTGAAAACACCTCATGTTGTGTGGAAATCATAATATAGTAGGCCTACTTTAAAAATATTTTTGTTCATCAATGAATACTAAAAAGTAAATGTACAGTAAATAACAAATATGAATAAATAAAAAAATATACATACCTTGGTGATTAGAAGAGACTTTTGAATACATTTAGGCCTAAAATATATAAAGCAACATTTATAAAAGAGATGCAGCGATTGACCATCCAAGGACTGGAATCTTCCAGTTTTTGGCATGATCGGCCTGACCAAGGACTCTTCTGGTTCAATCTTTGGATTTTTGAAATAAGAAAAATGTAAAAAATAAAATAAAATAAATCTTTTCCAGTGATGGGTTGCAGCTGGAAGGGCATCCGCTGCGTAAAACATATGCTGGATAAGTTGGCGGTTCATTCCGCTGTGATAATTGAGTTTCCTGGATATAATATGAAAGATTTGTTAAACCGAAGAATGTCACCATCATCTTTACAACAGATGTATTTAGCTATCCCACATTTTATTTTATTTTCGAATAATGCAGTAAAATGAATTGGTATGAGATGACTAGAGGTAAGACTTTTCACATAGTCCAACACAGACCGCTCTTCTTGTCAATGACTGACAGGTTAATCTCACTGAATATATCCTGCTTTTCTATGTGCTTTTCTTGTGGCTGTTGCTCACTGTTGTAAGACAAATGGGAGTAGACTTCAGTGTCAGTTCCATTAGAGTGTCCACAAGCATGGGAGAGACCAAAGGGTCTCCTGTCAGTTCCATCAGAAAGACCTTGGCAGCACATACTGATCCCTCTGAGTATATTATCACATGGTATGTGTGCGTGAGTGTGTGCATGAGTGCTTTATTACATAAGAATACCATTATTATCAAGGACCTCATACTATGGGGTATTTCCCAGACTTGCATCTACTGTACAAATACATAAGGGCATAGCATTGTCTTGTATGGAGAGACATCTTTGCTGATTAGAATAATCTTCAACAGGTTCAGACAAGTGGTTTATGGCCTACACACTTTGTGTAACTGATTTACACAGGCCTAACGGTTAGAGAGTTGGATATGGAATCCAAAGGTCGCAGGTTTGAGTCTAGGCACCAGCAGGCATTGTAGGTGGTGGGAGTGGATATGCAGCTCGTTCATCACCTTCAATACCATGTCTGAGGTGATTCCACTGCTCTGGGTGTGTGTTCACAGGTGTGAGTCACTGCAAAAGGATAGTCCATGTGAAGGAGATTGTTTTAGATTGTTTTTCATTGCCCCTGAGTCAAACGATGGATGACCATACATGGTCATCAGATGGACCTGCTGCTGATTAATGTGTGTATCATGTAATAACGGGAGATTGTAAACAGACGCACAGGAGAGCCTTGTATGGTGTCTGCTTGCACTCATCAAAGTCTGAGCACAACAGACCTATAAAAAACAGAGAGATTTTTTTTTTTTACAGAAGTTAGCACTGAAACAGACGAGGGGGAATCCATTTGAAAACAACATTTTTCAGAAGATAGTAGTACAAAAGAAAGATATCCAAACAAATTTGGGACAAGCAGAAGATGAGTAAATGATAACAGAACAACCAACCAGTCGGGTCTCATACTGTGTTTTGTCTGTCTCTTCCCTTTTATCTCTGTAATGCGCACACACACACACACACACACAC
>CAIGQW010052479.1:2161003-2172193 GCA_903798125.1 Danio choprae | reverse complement strand
ATAGGTGAATTGGGTAGGCTAAATTGTCTGTAGTGTATGAGTGTGAATGGGTGTGTATGGATGTTTCCCAGAGATGGGTTGCAGCTGGAAGGGCATCCGCTGCGTAAAACATATGCTGGATAAGTTGGCGGTTCATTCCGCTGTGGCGACCCCAGATTAATAAAGGGACTAAGCCGAAAAAGAAAATGAATGAATGAATATTCAAGAAAAAAATACAAACACAATGCTCAGCATAAATAAGTATACAACCCCTTTTTAAAATGAATATTTTTATTCATTTCTTAGTGAATATAGGCAATAATTGTTAGTGCATTTAAACTAAGCATTTGTTTAACAGTTTTATTCATTAAAATAAGACGTTGTTCACCTAACACCTAATCACAGTAGGTATAGAAAGATAATACGTTAAAATTAAAATATATTGCAAACAAAAATATTACAAACTAGAAAATGTCAACAATTTAATGTTTTATGTTATTGATATATATATATGTATATATATAATTTTTTCACGATGATGAAACATCATATAATAGATTAAAAAATCCTAAATGAAAGCGATATATACAGTAAATGATCATATAGATCATAGGTCTCAAACTCGATTCCTGGAGGGCCGCAGCTCTGCAGAGTTTTGCTTCAACCCTAATCAAACACAGCTGATCCAACTAATCAAGGTGTTTAAGACTACTATGGAATATTAAGCTGGTGTGAGTTGGAGGTGGTTGGAGTTAAACTATGCAGAGCTGCGGCCCTCTAGGAATTGAGTTTGAGACCATTGATATAGATGAGGAGTAAATAAACTAGGTTTAAGTTAGTAAACAGGCAGAGTATCAAACAGTCCAACAAATTTAGAATCATAAACCAGCAGAGGATTCATAACAGTTGGCTTGGAGTTAAGACCGTTTTTCCTCTCCTGAAAAAAAAATCTGAAAAGAATCATTTGATGATATACAGTACTCTAATATGGACAGCACTGTGGCAGTCCCTATTGTGACAGTGTTTGTTTTGTCTCTGATACCATTGGTCTTGCGTGTAAAGAAATCCATAAAGTCATTACAACTGTGTTGAAATACTGATGCTTCATTTCTAGTTAGATTTGCCACTGTATCAAAAACAAGCCTTGGATTATGTTTGTTTTCTTCTATTAGAGTTGAAAAACTTGCAGATCTAGCAGACTTTAAAGCTTTTCTGAAGTTTAAACTACTGTCTTAACAAGCAAAACAAAAAAAAAAACTGTAGTTTTGTTTTTTCCCTTATGTTGCATTTTCCAGGAATCTTGCTTTAGGGCATGAGTGTGCTCCTTTTTTCTCTTTAAATGTAAAGGAGCCTCTTCTAGGCTGTCAGGTAATTTCACTAAGGTAATTAGGATCAGGTAGATTACTGACAATGTACTGTATTCTTTGTTGCCAGACGTGATTGTTCTACCATATTTACAAATGGGATCTAGTTGTGCAGCCTTCTCTATGCACAGTGTACAAGAAACATACTAATGAACTGAAATATCATCACTCTGCTGCACAACTATAATATTATCAAAATCAAAACCATGTGATAATATTAGGTGTGATTATGCCAATAGGTCCTGTTTAACTCCAACAGAGACAGACAGACACTGTAAAAAAATGCTGGCTTCCACACTATTCCTTCATGTTGTCCCATCACAATTGTTTTTGCAAATGTAAGTGGATTGAACATAAAAAATAAACAAGAACTGTGTTCTTTCAACTCATTTTAAATAGTAGTTTAAACAAACAGCAAAAGTCATTATTTGAGTGCAAGTATGTCTAGAAGGTCAGACTTTTATAAAGTTACACTCCAAGACTTTAAAAATAAATTGATGAATTACACTTTTTAATTTTATGTAAATTAAGGGTACATTTTAGATTTTTTTAAATCCATTAGAATGCAATAAAAAAATAATTTTAATTCTGTTTAGTTGTTTCTAAACAACACAAAAATATTGATTAAAGCAGTTTAAAGTGTATATTCCTTTATGTTTAGTTTAGTTTTATTTTGAACAATTTTTTACAATTATTTTTCTCAATCCTTTTGCCAGAGCGTAAACAAGCCCAAGGACTGGTATAGGAGCATGTTCAGGCAAATCCACAAGAAACCAGAGGGTATGTGCTCTCCCTGTCAGAAACAATGAGGAAATTCCTCCCTTTTATTGACTGTCACATTCTAGAAAGAATAAAGCTAAACTTTGGCTTAGACATTTTAGATGTCATTTTTTAAAGATTGTTTAGCCATGTATCACCTGTGGAATTGTATGAGAAAGTGCACAATTGATTCTTTGAAAGTAGAACAAGCTAGCCTTTACTGAGCATGATGGGATTAAGGAAATCAGATTCTGCCTATCAATCAGTAAACCTTTAGAGTTAAATGATTGCAAAACCAAACACAAATTTGCTTTTACAAACTCCTGATGAAATTCATGGTGCTTTACCATATATTACTGACACAAAATTTCACTAAGTCTCTGGAGGAAATTTGTCCAGAGCTTGATTAATACAGAGAATTTTACTGCTGCAATTTAATAACCAGAACAGCTCCTGATGTAGTTGAGAAATTATGAACAGCTTAATGCTACGTAACACAGTTTGCTAAATGTGTCTAGACACAGATTTACTCCAACTTAATGAGCTTATAGAGAGAATTTGTTAATTGTTGGTTAAATGTTAAAAACTTCATTTAAATTACACTTTTATCCAAAAGTATGAACAGATAATTATTAGACAGACAACTTATCCTTTCCACTTTCTTGAACGCATATGTAATAAGAATGGTTTTTCTTTCACCTTTCAGAATCTGTTGAGCCCAGTAATTGTTCTTAATTTTTTCTTTGGGGTGGTGATGCTATATAACATCTAAGATGCTATATAACATCATGATACAGTATGTAGCACTTCATATGATTCCCTTATGACTATAAGCCAAATAACACTCTTTTAGTGCTGTTTAGCAGTATTTGTTTATAGTATTATGTATTAAATTGCTGCTCATACAATTCCTCAGTTACATACTGTATTTATAAGCATATGTTGATTTTATCTTAAGCCATTTCTTCTCATTTCATTTTGTATGTTTGCTCCTTCAGAACCTGAGTTTGACTGGAGAGAAAGTAAGTAGCTGATTAGACGTATATGAAATAAATGAAAACATTATGCTTATTTTATAAGCTGTAGCAACATATAAGGCAGAAAATCAGAACTGTGCAACACTAAATTTACTCTTTGGTGTACTGTACAAGTCATTTGTGCCAATGACATTGTTTAAACACATATATGCATTTAGACCTTATTCTCACATGAAATAAGTGTGAAATATCCAAGCTAGTACTTATATGTCTTTTTTTAATACCTGTAGGGAAGCTGTCATCGTATTCTTCCATAGATTCTGCCCAACAGGATGGGTTCTCAGAGCCCATCACCCTCACCCAGCATGGAGCTCTGACTGACTGGTGCGAAAGAGTGAGATAGAGAAGTTACAAAGACACTGGGCAGGTTTAGATCTGTTGCTGCAAGAACCAACAATGATTATGAAGTAAAGTGGCCTATCTCTCTCTGTCTCTGTGTGTGTATGTTGCTTTACAGGGCTGATCTGGGTGACACAGGGAAACACCCAGAACCAAAGAATATTTTTGACTTTGAGCCTGGAAAGGGAGCTGAGGCAGAGAATCATAACCAGGTAAGAGACAATTGCTGTCAACCATCACTTGAGCATCTGGCAACCTCTTCATGAAATATTGTCATTTTAACATGCAAAAGGACTGGAAGGGTGGTATATTTCCAGATGGTATATGAAAAGTTTAGATGCAAAAACATCTAGGTGCCATCTGAAATCTGTGTAGTTTCAGCAATTTTACTCTTAGTGCAAAGAATAGGTTATTGTCATTGCATTTAAAGTGAAATAAATATAGGAAAAAAATATAGGAGGCTGAGAAAAACTAGGAAGATTTCAGATGGCACTTGGAGAATTTGCATATGAACTCTTTGTATATTTTTATACTTCTAAACCCTTTCAGTGTGCTATTTGTCCAAAGAATGATTGTGTTGGTTAAAAGCCGTTTTGTTTGTTCTGCAAGAAGGAATAAATCATAACAACATATGTGATACTGCAATGTCTTTATTGCTGTTATTAAGGCTTATAGTAATGCTCATAAACTTAGGTCAGGATTGTTTTTTTGTACTTTTTAATTTTTAGTACAAAGGTTTTTAGATTTTAGACTTTTTTATAAATATGTAATACTTTACATACAGGGGAAAAGTGTTGTTGGGGATATTTGTGGTAGTCTAGGTACAAATTACTTCATATCTTCCAAAACACATCTTTAACTTATAGCTGCATAGTAAACAACAACAACAACAAATATATTTTTACAATTGCACTATAAATGGTTAAATACAATGTTAATAAACAGGAAAAAATAGAAGTTAATAGAAGTTTGTGTATGACAACAGATGAGATATCAAAATATTGCATTATTGTATTTGTTGTGCAACATGCCTGACACATCTTATTTTCTGAAATGTCCTAGGGGAAAGTAGTTGTGTCTGTCCAGCAATTAAAACATATTAGTGAAATATTATAGCTGTTTCACACTTTTATTATACAAATAAATATTTTTGTATGCTTGATCTCACGAATGTGGTTCTAATAACACCAGCAATACACTCCTAATCCTTGTGGAAAGCCCTCCAAGACCTGTTATACTGTATAATGGGTGGGCCAACTCTATATAATACCACACAGATTAAGATTGGGATGTCATTAAAGTTTTCAAATTAAAGCAAGTAACTCAAATTAAAATAGATCAAATCTTTTTGTGTTCTGATGTCTGACAAAGCTTTTCTATGATTCAAAACATTTGGAATGTTGTGCTCAAAGAGTTGCAATATCACATGGAAAAGAGTTGCCTAAATATAATAATGTGGACAGCTATTGTACAGTTGACTAGTTTCCTTATGGTTGGGCAACCTTGACACTACATAGCATGCTTCATTGAATTCTTTAAAGGTTAGGAAACATGATGTTTGGAACTTATTATCTATTGATGGTGTGTAGTTGGTTTGGCCAGCATCCGTTTATGATCAGGGGTCTATTTTAACAATTAGATGTTTTACTTTCAAAGCTTTAACTTAAACTAAAGTTACTTGAACTTAACTTAAAAAAGACACCAACAGGGGTAACAAATTTATCAGATAAAAGCCAATGTCCTTCTGTCTGCTTCTGATGGAGTGTAATGAACCTCAGTGGATAGAATTTGAGGACTGCATTGCTGGTTTCTGCTTTTACAGATTAGTTTGAACATGATGATCTGATCCAGAAATTGTTTCACGTAAAGAAAAAAAAGAATGCATTACAACTGGAATGTTTTGATTGGGAACTATGCGGTAGTACGTCTTACACAGCTGTGGTTTAACGTGTATTTAGATCAGCTAAGGGGCATTGCCTCTTGCTTTTCTAGGACAGGTTACCACACACATATATTAAAGACTAAACAGGTATTTATAGAGAAATTTGCAGCATCTTCAAACTTAGCTCAACCAAGTACAATTCGAGGACGGAACTGTTTTATAAATAATCTTAAACACCATCGGCATATAATAGAAACTTACATAATCATAAAATTCAAAGACCAATAGGTAGTTTGGTTTGAGAAAATTCTCAGATTAAGATGTTTGCCTGGCTCTTAATCTTTAAAACTGACTTTACTGTACAGTATGTCTGGCTCAGTGTGAGAATACAAGAACCTATTGTTTTATCTCAGTATGTGGAGCTGTGTGAAGGAGGGCTGTCTTGTGATACATATTAAACCCTTTAACTGCTTGTGAGATTTAACAGCCATGGTTGTCAGGTTGTGAAGCGCTGTTTCTCCATTCAGTTTTTTTTAGCACGCATTTTGCTCAATGTGACAGCTGACAGTTCATTTATTAATGAAAGTTTTGCTTAGTTAACATATTTGAAAGATATCATGTCACATCTTAGTTAATGGCTGTGGACATTTGACTTATTTGACAGTAAGAGAAAACTAGAAGCTTTTCACATGATCCTACCTGCCTACAGCTTTTGTGAAATCATAAATTGCCGAAATCTGCTTTTTTGCAGTTAAACAGTTTTCTAGTTAAAAAGGCCCATAAACATGAAATGGTATTCAGTGGCAAATTCCTGTGTCTACTTGTTGATGAAAAATAATTAATTAAATTAATATGAGGTCTGGCTGTCTTTAAATCTAAATCTGGCCATTTTAGATGATTAAAAAAAATTAATTAATAAAAAATAACAGTTGCCTGTAAGTTTCTGGTTTAAGATTTTTAATAGCATTTTAGAACCTTTTCCCCTTTAACAAACTTTGATATTAGAGTTTAACTCTGCAGTTTAACAAAATACATTTTATTATGTCTCTGCACTTATTATTATTATTATTATCATCATCATCATCATTTGCTATTATTATTCATTCATTCATTCATTTTCCTTTCGGATTAGTCCCTTTAATAATCTGGGGTCGCCACAGCTGAGATGAACCGCCAACTTATCCAGCATAGGATTTACACAACGGATGCTCTTCCAGCTGCAACCCATCACTGGGAAACATCCATACACACTCATTCACACACATACACTATGGACAATTTTGCTTACCCAAACACCTATACCGCATGTCTTTGGACTGTGGGGGAAACCGGACCACCCGGAGGAAACCCACGCGAACACGGGGAGAACATGCAAACTCCACACAGAAATGTCAACTGACCCAGCCGAGGCTTAAACCAGCGACCTTCTTGCTGTGAGGCGATTGTGCTGCCCACTGCATCACCGCATCGCATCGCTACTACTATTATTATTATTATTATTTTTATTATTATTATTATTATTATTATTATTCAGTTTAAAATAATTACATTGTATAAGAAAAACTGTTAAAAAATAAATATTTACAATGACAGAAAATATACTAGCAGTTCATTACCTGACTTTTTCACCCTTATTTGCATGGCAATTCCAAACAAACTAATACAGATATCAGTTAAACTGCTATTTGAAAGCATAAATTAACAAAAAGCACAGTTGTTGGTTTTATTTTCTATTGTACTATTGTATTGAATTTTTTTTATTCTAATTTGAAAATGACATTTTTCATGAATTACATTTTGTAGATGTTAGTTTAGTTTGTCAATTATTAAATTGTTTTTTTTAAGTCTCAGTTGGTATGTGATTTGTTTTTCAGTACCTAAGATCTAAATCACAGCTGCCTTTACATCACACTTCAGTCAAACCTCAGTCTCAATCTCCGTCAATAGAGGTGAGCATCTACAATTGTATAATTCTACTTTAGACATGTATTGCATTCAGGATTAATCTATGTATTAGCTTCATATTGATGAAATTCATGCGTATTCATATTGAAATCCTAAATATCCATATTATTATTTAAAACCTTTAAAAGTACTGTAATACTGTTAATGAAGCAGTGGAGGTCATTTTTACAACATGGCCATTTTTTTAAAATCATTTTGGTGTAAACACGGTCAAAGTTCTATTTACATAAAAAAAGTTGTTACAAGTCTAATAGCTGCACATAAAAACTAATCATCTTCTGTGTTGCATGCTGTTTTCCAGGCAACATTGGTGTCAGAGCTAAACCAATTTGAGGCGGAGCTGGACTCAGAAATACGGGGTTTGGAGAGAAAACTGTCACAGAAGCAGCATCAGCCGCCAGGCCGGGGTGAGGTACTGACCCTGCCTACAGTTTACACTCACAATAGAATAAATCATGTTGTACTTCTCTGAAAGCAGCATTGTTACATGTGCATTGTTAAAAAAAATTACATGTTTAATATTAATACAATTAAATATGTATTAATGGTGCAAAATGTGATTTCTTTTAATAGCAAAGATGAATTTTCATAAAATCTGCCAGATGGTCGTTTAGAAAGTATTGTAATGCCATCTGATGACAGAATGTGCACTGCCAGTCACTATAAACATACACTCTTTTGCAATACAAAGTACTTTTATTAAATACTATTGCCATTAATATCAAATTTCATTTATTGACCAATAACATTAAACAAAAAACGCTATAAAAATGCTAAGGAAATCAGTCAAAAGAACATAAAAATGTTCATCGAAAAATTTTAATATACTGATTGTTTATTAAAAAAAATTCTTCTAAATCTTTCATATAATACTGATTGATTATCTAAAAATGCTGTCATTGTTTACTCTCCCTCCACTGTTTCAGTTTCTTTCTTCTGTTGAACACAATGGAAGATATATTGAAGCAGGGTGGACAATTTACATAGTATTTTTGTTCCAACTATGGCTGCTGGTTTCAAACATTCTTTACATATCTTGTTTTGTAGCAAAATATTGCAGCAAAATCTAGTGATTTAGGATGAGCACCCCCTGCTGGCCTCACTACCACCACTTCCCTACAGCAACTAGTTTTCACATGTGGTCTCCACTAATAACCAGGCTCAGCCCTGCTTAACTTCAGTGAGTAACCTGCAGGATGATATGGTTGTGACCAAATATTAGCATAAGATATACCCAAAATGATTTCAAAGTTAGCCACTATAGAGACATACATCAGACTCCAGAATGTGTAGGTCAAAAGGGCATTTCCGACAGGGAATGAGAGACTGAAAGTCCCATTTCCAAAATCATCAAAACAAGCTAAAACGTTTTAGAGAATGAGGGTGTAAGGAAAACAGAGACAAAGCAGTTAAATTGCTTTAAAATATTTCCGACTTCTTATCAGACTGTATTCATCCATTATTTTGCAATAATTCCCACACCCTTCCGACAAGGTATTAGCCTTAAGCTCAGACAGGCTGTGCCAAAAAAAAGTTGTTTCTGGCCACTGCTGTGTGCTTCAGATCACTGGATGTAGCCTCTGAACTGATATCAGAAAAAATTCTGTTAATTAACAGTTTTCGTATTTTGTGATGCACAAGTGTTTTCCATTTATTTGCGGTTGTGAATTGCATTTTGGGAACTTGATCGCTGCTCTGTCAACTTTTGATGTTGAAAAATTAACTCTACTGTTTAACAAAATGACTTTTCTTGTCATTTTAGTAGTTTGAAATAATATCATGTATAAGATATATCTTTGTTATGCCATATATCTTTGCTAATTAGATCACCAGTTTCTACTGACTGACATTTGCAATGTTGCCTAAACAAGTGGAGTATAGGACCCAGGGGAGAAGCACAGCTTTCCGTTGAGGAATGGTCACCGCCTCTTGAGATTTCTTTCGAGCTGCTCCCAAATGCTTCTGTTTTACTGTGTCTCTGAAAGAGTTCATGTGTCAGAGGTGAATAAAATTGTTACTTCTGTTTACAGGCTAAAGCCAATGCATCAGCCACAAGGACAGAGGAGAGCAGACAACAAAACAGGCAAGTCTTAATTTGAGTTTATTTATACTTTGGGGGGAAATACAAGTGAACAATAAAACAAACGTCACAGATAAACCTTTATTATTATTTTTAAATATATATATATATATATATAGTCATGAATGTATGTGTAAATAGTGACCACCTTGAGTACATGTTAGTCAATGTAATAATTGATTATTTTAATTCACACATTAATTCTTACCATATATTATTATTATTAAGTTTAGATGTCTTATATGTCTTAATCTTTAACATTAAAATAAAAATTAATTTGAGTAATAGTATGATATTTTTTGTGCATCCATTAAATGCTGTGACACTAGAAGTTTCTCATTAAAAAAAGACAGGTGGTTCAAAATAGTTTTATCCATTGTCATTTACTTTCTGATAACGATCCGATAATGCATCAAACTAATAATAATAGAGTGTGGCACATGCAGTAGTTTCTCTGTTGTTTTCAGTGTCTTATTAAGGTCATATGATATGCCTGGCATGTCTCCATACAGTCTGATTGGTTAATTGTTGACTCTCTGGCCTGCGGCCCACATACCGGACCCCATGCTGAGCTTTTTGTGTGTCTGTGCATGGGTTTGTGTTTTTGTTATAGTGTGCATATGTTTAAGTGTGTTGATAAATTAGGGATGCTTTGGTGTTTACTCACATGCTTGACCTTGTTATTCCTTTTAATAAAGTGGTACAGTACTGGTTTAGACTGCAGTAAGCTAGGTCTAGATTGTGTTTTTTGTTGTTTTAGAGGTTTTGCGTCCATAGGGCTTGGCCGATAAACGATATTATATCGAATCGCGATAAAATTGATGTCAATAACAATGATAAGCTCTGGACTTTTTTACTCTATACTGAATCCAAGAGCCAATAACACAGCAGAAATGTGCAACAATGGGAATCTAAAAGTGTGTTAATATTAGAGATTCTGCCACTGAAAATTTATCAGCTGAAAATGTTATGGCGTTTAATGGACCCTCTAATTTTTGTGGCTACAGTCACTGTTGGGTACTCTTTTAAATCTAAAAGCATTAACAATTTATATTGAAATGTATATCATTATCATTCAATATGGAATACAATTATTGAGATTGTATTTTTGCCATATCGCCTAGCCCTAGATAAACGTATCATTTAAAAAATGTAAATGAGAAACTAAATGTGGCAATGTAAACAAACACAGGTAGTTGCATACTACACTAAAATACACAGAAGAATGTAGTAAGCATGCATGTGAAGTTTTTCTTGAGCACGCTGAGTACATACAAAAGCAGGACACCTTATATTGGATTGAAAAATATCTGATGTGTATGGATTGAAAAATATCTGATGTGTATAACTGTTAAGGCTTTTCTGCTTACCGTCTAGTTCATACATCACTATCAGGTTTTACTGTAATAGCGCTAAAAACTTGAAGCACAAAAACTTGCAAAAAAATAAAAACTTGTGCACAAAAATTACTCTGTAATCTGTTGTTGTTGTTGTTGTTATTACCCGTTTTTAAATGTAGGGTTTTTCATTCTTTTTCTGGTCATGTGGTACTATGACATCATAATTTTCAAAAAGTGACATTTTGATTTTGGAGAATTTAGTTTTTTACTCTGTAACTCATTAACAAAAAAAAAATGTTGTCAGACTACAACAATGCTGGTGTTGTGTGGATGAAAGGTCGAAACGATATCAATCTTTTGTGGATTGACCTAAATTTAGTTTAGGAGTGTGTGTGTGTGTGTGTGTGTGTGTGTGTGTGTGTGTGTGTGTGTGTGGGGGGCGATA
>CAIGQW010052479.1:2144841-2160903 GCA_903798125.1 Danio choprae | reverse complement strand
TTGTGTGTGTGTGTGTGTGTGTGTGTGTGTGTGTGTGTGTGTGTGACTCCACAGTTGTTCTGTCTGCATCACTGCTCAAACAGTTTTCCACCTCTTTGTGTGTTTTGACACAGCAGAGCTATAAAAGGCAAAGTTTAATCCTTCCAGGCCTGTACTTCTGAGATCTTTAGCTTATATTAGCAAAGGGTCTTGAGTTGCCTCTCTATTTTTTTGCGACATGTTTTTTGCCCCCTTCAGCAACCTTCTACTTCCACTACTTCCCCTCCCTCAAAATGCCATAAACGCCCCTGTTGCTACAAAAAGGACACAGAGTGAAGACAGTTTTACAGCTTCCCTCATTCTGGAACGATTAATAACCCTGGGGCTGAAATCCTGTTAGCAACACAGAATCTGTGATTTAAAAATTTATATGCTGTTACTATATCAAAGGCAAAGCCAGTTATTTTTATTTCCAGTAATATTATTCCAGTAATATTCCAGTAATATTTCCAGTAATACACATATTGTTTAAATAAGGAGCATCTATTGCTAATAAAAATAGTTCAATTAAAATTTTGTATATGCAGCAGTATTACTTTGCAAAGTATTGTTTATTATGTTTAGTGCAGCAGAAACCTCCACCATTGGTTTTATAACTCGTTGGTCTCTTGCATTCTCATAGATATTTCATATTCCTCATAGTTGAGACAGGCCATCTGTTGTGTTTTACGGAATTCTTCCTGTCTTCTCTGAGTTTCCAATTCGACATTTTGTTTACTGCTCTTTATTTTATTATTTTTTAAACTTATGGTTTGGCAATGGCCTCACAGCAAGAAGGTCGCTGGTTCGAGTCCCGGCTGGGTCAGTTGGCATTTCTGTGTGGAGTTTGCATGTTCTCCCTGTGTTCGCGTGGGTGTCCTCCAGGTGCTCCGGATTCCCCCACAGTCCAAAGACATGCTAGACAATTGCAAAGACAATGGAATAAACTAAATTGGCTGTAGTGTATGTATGTGAATGAGTGTGTATGGATGTTTCCCAGTACTGGGTTGCAGCTGGAAGGGCATCCGCTGTGTAAAACATATGCTGGATAAGTTGGCGGTTCATTACGCTGTGGCGCCCCCTAATGAATAAAGGGACTAAGGAAAATGAATGAATGAATGAATGAATGAATGAATGAATGAATGAATGGTTTGGCAATTTGACTTTGAGACATTGTTGAGATCTGCTTGGAATTTCTAATAAAGACACATGCAAAAATATTTGTCACTAGTTTCTCACTTTCTAGGAGAAACATCTGAAATGTAAGAGATTTGGTATTTTCCTTACTGTAAACTATGCATATACTGTATATAGAATGGGTGAAATAGGTATTAAACACGTCAACATTTTTCTCAGAAAACATATTTTTAAAGGTTCTGTTGACTTTTAATTAAATTATATGTAATAAAATGAAATGACACAGAGAAAAAGTATTGAACACATGAAAAAAGAGCGGTGTAAAACGACATGGAAAGCCTAGACAGCAGCTGAAACCTCTCAGTAGTTAGAAAACCTGTCCCTTTATACAAAGTATTATATATTTCAGTAGGTCAGTACTTTCTTCTTGTTTAATTTCATTGTTATTAGAGACATTTTTATGATTAGTTTTTTGTTTGTTTTAGTTTACCTGTATTTGTATGTTTGGATAAAATCTAAGGTAATTTCATGTCAACAGGTCTTTTAGAAATATATTTATTCAGGACAAATCATGAGATGTTCAATACTTATTTTACCCACTGTGTATATTTATACATTAGACATTAAAATGTGAAGTTTGACTTGAGTCAAAAAAAGTTCTGAGTTCAATGCATTTTTTTTTCAGATCACATGATAATTTTGTTTTTCTTTTCCAGCTCTCCCATAATCCCCTGCTCTGCTGTAAAGCAGGGCATAACTTCGAGCTTTATGCATGCTGATGGTAAGAAAGATATCTTATCTTCCTATCTACTCCTCTGTTTTGTATTTTATTTCCTTGTACTTCTTGCCACTCTTCTGCTCTCATGTCATCCCCCAAGGTTGTTCTATGTTTTGCTCAATTAACGCAAACACATTTGTCAAATGAGGAGTAACAAATCACTGAAGTCAATCACTGTACAGCGGGACAGGATGTGTGTAACAATCAGCATAATGGAGGTCTTTATTGCAGATTAGATTTGCCCAGTTTTTCCTGGAGATCAGTTCAGAAAGTCAATAATGTGTGGAGAGCTGGAGGCCACTAAACCAGCTTTCTTCAAAAAATAACAAAAAAACACATTCTTAATGATTCAAGAGACTAATTTGATTGAATCCCCAAATTCACTTATGCATATAATAAACTCTACCATTCTAATGTTGGAGGTTAATAGTCAGAGTTTATAGCCTTCTAAGTATCGCTGTATAGCACTGTTGTGCTTTAGGTGACCTGACTTTGGGTCTTGGCTCTGGGACACTTTCCAATTCTTTCACCCTTCTTTCTCCCACTGTCAGTCTATTCAGTACAGCCTCAATAAAGGGTACATTTACACAACAATGTTCATGCCTAGGGCAGCAAGGTGGCTTAGTGGTTAGCACTATTGCTTCACAGCGATAAGGTCGATGGTTTAAATACCTTCTGGCATTTCTGTGGGGTGTTTGCATGTTATCCTCCTGTTTGTGTGGGTTACAACATAGCCCTGTGTAAAAGCGTTTCACAACAACATACAAAAAACTGCAGGCATCATTGCCTCAGTTAAGAATAATGTTCATGGCTCCACTGTGAGAAAGAGAATGGGCAAAAAAATAAATAGGTCACCTGTATATACATTTTGTGTGTAGGTAAGTAGGAAGGTAAATGCTAAATCAAAACAACTGAAACCTCTAAAATATGCGTAGAACAATGATTTTGATCACTGAATAGTTTGTCACTGACAATAAAATAAAACTATTTTATTGGCTTTTTAAAATCAGTATAATTTAGGTCATTGAGTTAAAAAAAAAAGTCTTTCAAAATTTATTTTCAGTGAAGTGAAGCAGGATTCAGGATCCATTTTCACCAACCTTTGAACATGTTGAACACGTCACTAACAAGCATATAATGAATGTTGGAACTGAGCTGTTTTTACTGTAAGAACTAAAACAAAATTACCATGAGAGCAAATCACACTGCAATCTGTCAAAATAATGAATAATGTTTCCAGATATTGCTGTCACAGATGGAAAAAAAATAATTGATGGAAAATGAAAAAACATCAAACCTGCCTCTGGGCTGCAGCATCTTTAATATTTGGGGATGTAATGAGTCATTGTCTTGATATTCGGGATCAGACTCTGGCTCAAGTATCGGTGATTCAATCCCGTTGTCAATAATCCATATTGGAAGTTTTCAGAACAGTTACTCAAATATATTAATGGGGTGTACTTAGTATGCTTAGTAAGTTAGCTTACTATACAGAACTGTTATCCAATCATAACAGTGACTGTTTAGTTTCAAGCCTACAATGCGGCCCACCAATAAAAAAACAGAGCATCTCTTAAGCCTTCTTATTGACCCCAAACATTTAGTGGCGTTGTAACGTTATTCCAGATTACTTCTACTGACATCAAAGACATAACTGATCAAAGTCAGCCTGTAAAACCTCCCTGTGAAACACCTCATTAAAATTCCTCAAATGTGGGGATTACACACATGACAGTAAGGTATCCAGCTACAAGAAGCTTGCAGAAGTTCTATATAATGGTGTTTAATCAGTTAATTTGAAAAAGAACAAGATAATCAGAGGTCCTTCACATAACCATCACATCCTTCAACCTAGGATGTACAGTAAATGTGCCCAGAGCTGAAGAAACACCCAATAATTGCATCCAGAGTTGGCCACACCTGCTATTGATATTGGGTATATAGGCCAATATATCATATCTCATATCTTGCTTTTCTTCCCTATGCAGATCACATATCTTCAAAGATGGATTTTCCACCTAAAAAAGAGGAGAGAAAGGTATGAGTTTTTATTTTTATAATTTTTTTTTCTAAGGGTTGCATGGAAAGTAGATGACAAAATGACAAAGAAAACATGTCTGTCTACACAGATGAAAGCAGCGCGAGCCAAATTTAATTTCCAAGCACAGTCACCAAAGTAAGTCGAAACAAAAGACACATCGCAAATTTGATTGTTCATAAATCAAAAGGATAAAATAAATTCGGATTAAAACAAATGCAAATGGCATTGCAAACAAATGTAATACAATTATATTTTAAAATGATATAAGTAATGCTTAAATTACCACCATGGATGTTTAGTAATGCTTTACAGGTTTGCCACAACCATTTTTTATTTTTACCTTTGACCTCCAAAGGGAGTTGACCATACAAAAAGGTGATGTAGTCTACATACACCGGCAGATTGATGCCAACTGGTATGAAGGAGAGCATCACGGGAGAGTGGGAATATTTCCCACCAGCTATGTGGAGGTATGTTCATGTGTATACAAGCAAAAGCCTTTACAGTATGTCTTCTTTTGTCTTTTATCTTCCTTTATATGTTGTCATTCCAGATTATTCCTCCAACAGAGAAGCCCACTCCAATAAAGTCTCCCACCATCCAGGTTTTAGAGTATGGAGAGGCTGCAGCCTTGTTCACCTTCAATGCCGATCTGCCTGTAGAACTGTCCTTCAGAAAGGTGCCATAAAAATGAAACACCATACCCTACAAGTGCCACATAATAAAACAAAGGTTAATGTAACATCGCTATCCTCTTTAGGGATACAGCTGTACATTATCTTACTACTTAAAATGATTAGACAGGTTGAAATTTAGATTTCTTTTTATTATTACTTTTAGTGTAATTAATTCATTATTAATTTTTAGTAAAGTGTTAATCAAGAGATGAGAGGGGGAGCAAAGTGATATGACACTAAACAGGGTGGGATTGTTTTTAATTCAGTGGAAGTGATTTCAAATTTGTTTTCTGTGAAATGAAGAGAGCTGAGGTTATAGCAAGGTTACATGCTCATGCATACAGTATGAGCCTATACAGGATATGCTCATGTGGTCCTTATTGCTTAATAAATTCTATTGCTAGATGTTGAAGTGATCATTTTCAAATATATTAAGTCTTTTTTTAATTTCATTATGTTATTCTAAACAAATGACATTTAGGTGTACAAGTGGACTGATTCTGAGAAAAACAACAGGACATGATGTCACAAGATACAACTATCAAAGTGTATGAACAACCCAGGCCCATTGGAAATACATACCCAGGGCTACATTTTTGTGAACCGTGAAAAACATGATTCCAGTGACGTCTGCTTGCAGCTTTTGTTGACAAACCCACTAGAGGCTGCTGTGTACACTTTTGAAAATCTCAAATACTTGAGTGGCCTACTTTTTCTGCTATTTGCACTTCCTTCTCGTAAAACCACCAGGGGCCGCTGTGTATATTTCTGCCTATCTCAAAAATTTGACTGCACAGAAAAAAATATTCATTGGATTTACTAAATTTTTTTAAGGTAAGTTGTTGCAAACAATTTATATGGGCTTAATTTAATCAAATTAAATGCAATAATGTTCAACTTAATTTGTTTGTTTAAATTAAGCCCATATAAATTGTTTGCACCCACTAACCTTAAACAAATGCAGTAAATCCAATGAATCATTATTTTTTCAGTGTGGGGGCTACACTGTAATAAATGCTGGGTTCCACACAATCAATTTGTGTTGGGGCAACATGAAGGAATTAAGTTAATTTATTAGTTCTTAGAAATGTAAGTGGATTGAACATAAAACAATTAGGTTGTCCCCCCAAAAACTCAAGAAATGTGCTGTTTCAGCTCATTTTAAACAGGTAGTTTGAACAAACGGCAAACGGCATTTTTTGAGTGTATGTTTTTTCAAATGTGTTACTTATAAGTCCTTCTCGTGTGCGTCTAGGAGAAGCTGGCCGGCTTGTCATGCATAATATATCACCTCACAATTGACTGACACACACCCCTTCCCTAAACCCAACTGATATTGTTTTTGAAAGCAAACAAGAAGAGAAATGTCACGGCTGCATACTTTATTACAATTTCACATCGCTTTTTTTTTATTTTTTACATGGTTTCTGGAATCATCCTTTGCCAGAACTTGGTCCACTCTATGTCCCAAGTTTGACACCGAGCTACAAAGAAAACTGACCGCTCTGAAAAAATTTTAAAAGATGGTGAGGTGAACATGTTAAATTACGGATCACAGGCATGTTTAAGTATTCAGTGCTGTGTTAACAGCCGTGCAAAACAATCTCTTTTCAATTGATAACATGTCCCTGTAAATGTTTCACAATGGTGTGTCAACCCCTCATGTAGTCTTAAAAATGTTATTCATATTATGTAGTCTTAAAAAATTAACGCTACGGTTGTGGTATGATGCCGTTCCTTTTCCCGCTTACCAGACGACCGTTTGGGTTAATATGTGCTTTTGAAAACATTATTGGTTGGGTTTAGGGAAGGAGGAGGGTGGGTCAGTCGATCGGTCAGTCAGTCGACAGCGGCCTCTGGAGGATTTATGTGAGAACAGCAGGTGCGACTGTCACTCATGAGAGAAATTTGAGATCTCAGTACACAGCGGCCTCTGGTGGACTTGCAAAAATAAATTTCCCTTGTGTGTTGAAAAAAAAAATTCCCTCCTGGGATGCATTTGGTGCTCTCCAGAAATGTATATAGCGATACGTTTTCAGAATGAGCCTGGGTTGGTAAACCAGCATATTAGTATTGTGCCTTATCAATAATTTACCATAAATTATATAGATTGACAGCAATATGCACAAATATTCCACCCTAGAATGCTGTGATTGACCAAACACAATTAAGCATTCCAGAGAACCTTGTTGCATGCTACTATATAAAGTTTTAACCAAACAGCTTAAGCAGCATTTTTCTCGCTTTGTTTTGTTCATTGTCTCTGTCTCAGGGTGAGGTGATCTCTATCACCAGGCGTGTTGATGATCATTGGTTGGAGGGTCGTATTGCTGGCACCACTCGCAGTGGAATCTTCCCTATCAGCTACGTCCAGGTCACCAAAATGCCCCGCACTAAAAGCAGTGATGATTTTCCATCATCTCCCACTCTTACTCCAGAGCCTCTCAGTCCTGGCCGGCCACAGCACTCCCCTCTGTCTCCCTTGTCACGCTCCCCTGAACCCCAGCTTTCACATCACAAACACTCCAGCCAATCACGCTCCCCTCTGTCACATGCACAGGCCACCTCTCCAAAACAGCCTTCAAACCATTTCCTGTTCTCGCCTGGCCCCACTTCATCCACCTCACCCACGAGCAAACGAACAGGATTGATGCACCTTCACAATACACCGGAAACAGACACCAGGTCACCTGTGTCACCCTCCAATCATGTGCTCCAATCTCTACAGGGCCCAGGACTGCCAGCCAAAGCCAGTCCATACATCACACAGGTTTGACTGCAATCCCTTATGCTTTATTTATCAGATTTTAAGTTTTGTAAATATTTGGTCCCACTTACAATTGTCCCTTATGCCTGTAAACTTACATGGTTAATAGATGTGTAAGTGTTTTGTAACCACATTGTACATAGCAGCTACATGTATTAGTGTAACTGCTCAGTAGTATTTAAAAGTACAAATGTGTAATGGGACATTTATAACTGCACGTTTTCACGTTTACTCGTCCTCTTAATATAAAGTGCAAAATGATCACATATTACTGTCTAATATGCAAAACCTAAGTGTTATTACTTGATAATTTTCCCCATGTACTTTCCACTTCCATTGTGAAATGTTACATGCTAATTCCACTAGAACTGTGAAATTTATAGTAATTTATTAACTTCATTAACTGATTAAGCCCTGTATTTAACCTTCAGAAACCAAACCTTGTATTGGACCAAGTATTAAACCTTCATTATTTCTCAATAAGTATAGAGGACTGCAATTAAAAAACAACATGCAGTCAAAATAAATAATGTTTATTAACTTATTATACTCAATTGTAAAACTTTAGAAATTTGCCTGTAATATAGAAACTTAAGCACTTTTTACACTAATGCATTTTCATTTCAAAATGTATACATTTTGTTACACTTACGCTTACTGTCCTCACTACTTCAAACTTTCTGACCCATGAAAATGAAGCATTTTGAAAACGCTGAAGTCTGACGGTTCATTTTTTTTATTGTGTTCATGTAGTTTAGTTAAATGCTGGTTTTGTTTCAGTGTAGGCGAGCTACTCTGGCATTACTGACCTGTGAAAATTAGGAATAATGAAAATGCTAAAGAATTTATTTTAGTTCAGAAACTCTGGTGTTTCATTTAAGTATAGGCCAGCTAAAGCACAGGCTGAATCTGAAATCACACCCTTACCTTTGAATAGTGCACAATAGGAGCCGCTATTTCTAGTGGTGTCCGAAACCATAATGGACATTCGTGCATTCAATCAATCCCACAATGCACCACTATAATTATTGTACAACTCATGTAAAATCAATAGCTAGAAAATACCCATAATGCACCCTGAGGCGTTGTGCGCCAAATGAATTTCCACATCTAATGGTGTAAGTTTCAAAATTTTGCAGTACGGAAGTCACATGTACTTTCCAATGTGGACAAAAGGTGTAGCTACCAATTTTCTGAACTCCTGTTACACACTTGTACTTGTGTATAACATTCAGCAGGCAGTTACGTGTGAGTAGTTGCACCAGTTTTACACGTACTGCATATAATACAGTATGTACCAATTTTTACACACTGTGGTTGCATACTACTTACACATATAGTGATTATGTAAGTTCACAGGTATAAGGGATAAAGTGGGACAAAATATTTTCATTGCGTCACGTTTATTTAAAGTTTGGATAAGTTTTCCTCTATAGTTGCATTAAATTGATGTAAACTAGGAATAACACTTTCATATCATTACAAATTCAATTTCAAATAAACGCTGTTCATTTTAACTTATTATTCATCAAGGAATCTTGAAAAAGGTGTATCATAGTTTCCACAAAAGTCAAAGTTTTTATTAAACAATACATACACAGTGAGAACCAAAAGAGAGAAAAAAAGCTATACAATTTGTACACTAGTAACAACATACAATCATGTAAAAGTGACATTGCATGTGTGTTATTGAAGCTATTTGGTGCAATCATTTTTTGGGAAAAAAAGGAAGAAAAAACAACAGCAACATGAAAAATTGTTAACACTTATTTATAGGATGTGGCCAGGACACAATCTTCACAGCCCAACACTGCGATTCCTTCCACATCACAGTCTCCTGTGAACATGGGTCATTTGCGACAACCGTGAGTACTTGACATGAAGGAGAGCAAAACTTGACACTATGTTTATTTTTAAGTGAATTGTTCTTTTAAAACTGTACAAAGTAGATATTCAGGGTTAATCCAGCTATGTTGTATTCATCTTCAAATTTGACAAATTTGAAAGTTCATAATTTGGAATGATTTTATTTTGTTTGCATTCAGGTATAAAGCAGTTTACAACTATAAACCCCAGAATAGAGACGAGCTGGAATTGAGAGAAGGAGACATTGTTCAGGTCTTAGAGAAGTGTGACGATGGCTGGTTTGTAGGTAATTATAAACATTTTTGACATCATCATTAACAGTGCAGTATATAAGATTGACACCCAGTGGTTGAATTAGATATTGCTCTCCAAAATCAAAACACTTTTTCACCCCGCCCCTCCTCTGATGACTCCAAGTAAACGCAGGTTGCCAGATTGATGACACCAACAAAAACGAGCGTACCTGACTATTGAGCCTACACTGTATTCTAGCTACAAGTGAGGACATGTGATAAAAGGAATATTTTCCATGATTAAAGGAGTTTTTGTCTAAATTATCACCTGAAATTTCTATTTCTCATGTCACGACTGAACAACTGCATAAACTTGTATATGACAATGATCACTTCAGGTACTGGTTTTGCTTCATTTAGTGCTAAATGCTGCAAATGTGAGTTTGAACACCATTTTACGTGACATTTATTGCCATACTTAAAACAGCAGCAGATAGTTTACTTCAGATCTTGATTAAATAATAATAAAATTAACAAATAATAAATAAATAAAATAAACATAGGCTATAGTTTGAACTGTGACTCTGTTTAATATGTATTTAATAGATTATAAGTCTTACTATTTTGCTGGAGTGCAATGCACTATTTTGTGATTCGCAATGGCTGGTATATTTAAATGTCTCTGTCTTGTTGCATCTTGTTCAGATAGCATCTTGTTCAGATAATTTTTTGTCACTGGAATCTTGTGCGTCGCCTGTTGTTGGGGCACAGTGTTACAATGTAACCTCCTCAGCTATGTTTAATGTTTACCTTTATAAGATTTATACTTTTGCTAATTGAAATTCCAAAATGTCCTCACTGCAGTTTGTAGCATGATCACATACTGGACCAGGTCTAATACATAGTGGGTATTGTAATGCCCATGCTATGGTGACAGTTGGGTTTAAGGTAGGGGGAGGTGTAGACGTTAATAACACACAATTAATGAATATAAATATTTTGTGTTTCCAACAAAATATGCTGGCGCACATCCACTATATGTCCTCAAGCTGGAGGCTGCAGCTTAAAATCCCCCTCATATGAATTTTTATACCATTAAATCTGCATCTCATGTTTGAGGGTGCTGTTGTCCTCCAGAGTTTGCTTTTTCGGCCGCGGCCGCATATATTAAAGCAGCTTTCATAACTAAAATGAAATGTGCTGTGTTTTTCACCAAGGGTGCAAAAATATAATTGGGTGGGATAAAGAAACTAAAACATCTTACATATCGTTTATACATACAGGGTAGAACTGCACGGACTATCAGTCACTCAGTATGTACTTTCAATAATGTTACTGAGGATCATTATTTATTAATTACATTATAAATCTGTCTATTTCAAATTTTTGCCTGTCAAATTGCACTTAATTCAAATACTTTTGGCCCTGATGGCCTTCCAAAAGATCTAAATTTGAAAGATATTAAGCAGACTGTCTGAATAAACACACTGTACTGCCCTCTATTGGGTTATTCTATAATTATAGCATTAGGTCCTTCCAACATTGGCCTTTACTTTGTTGATTGAGCCGTTTGTGTTTTTTTTTGGTTTTTTTTGCCTAATCACATTTTATTTTCTCTTCCTGTCAGGTACGTCTGAAAGAACCGAAGCTTTTGGAACATTCCCTGGCAACTATGTGGCACCAGTTTAAGAGCTTTCACCAACTTTTTCTAGCAAATTTTTTATTCACTGACACTACATGCTCAACCACTAATCAATGCAAAATACAGTCTATCTTTACTGTTGCTGTCCACTATACACAGAACTACTGCCCCACACTGTAAATACTGTACTTACAAAATATCCTTCACGTCCTCCACCAAGCATGTGCACACCTTGTTCCTATAGTATTTTAGAATAAACTCAGATGTTAAACACAGATGGGTTTGTCACAGTATGACCACTCACGTGTATGTATTTGTGATGAGTCCACAATGCATTGTGCTTTGAAGATCCTTACATTTATTTAGATATTTTTTGTCACAATAATACTGGCATTATCTAAGATGACCTTTTCCAGCTTTAACATTTATGTAAAGTTTACCTTCATTTTGGTTTCAGATATGTAACAACATTGCCTGGGGATCTGGATGTAAGACAAATGGTTAAACCATTTTTTTAAACATTCATCACAGTTTTCATTTATTCCTTTAGTTTGCTTAGCCGACTGCTACATCATATTCTAAACACAATCTGTCTTTTCAATCCCAGAGTGTCTGTAAGTACTTATAGTGCAGTGGACTCTATTTAATCTGTCTGTCATTATGTTCACATTTATTGTGTAACAAGCAGCAAGCAACATTATTTTGTGCTTAAGGACCAGGAAAATGTTGAGGCAGTGGTGTTTGTATGTCTCCTGCCCTGTTTAAAGTCAGTTACGGTATGCTTATTTGTTGTAATGAGTTTCACCCAAATTAGATTAAGCATGGTTTTTGACTCCATATAAACTATTTGAAATTCACATTATGTTATATATTATTCATATCTCAAATAATATTAAAAAATTCAGGATTAGGCTTGGTCAGACAAACACATTTTGCATGTCATTCATAGAGCACATAAAACAAGCAAAAAAGACTTGAGAATTTCATCTAGTAATAGTAATATATAAACAATATTAAAAGACTTGAGAAGCAAAATTGGTACAGTGTAACATTTCAGAAAATGTTTCTTGAATGAAATTTCAGTTTTTCTTGTTTTAACTCTTTAACTCTTGTTTTCATCCACTCTGGGGTGATTTTAAAACTTAATTTGGTCACAGCAAATGGAATGACTTTAGGAGCCACATTGATTTCCATAATAATGATTTTTTTTTAAATTGCTAAGCCATGACACCATATAATCCTGCATTCTTTATTGTTAGTGGTTTTCCTTGTTGGGAAGAGGTTCAATTTGTAATTAGAATTTTTGCAGTGCAAAAATAGCTTAGTTTATGGGTTTTATATGGAGTTCTATAGTATAGTATAGTGTGTATGTGCGTGCGTGCGTGCATGCTTGCGTGAGTATGTGAAATTGTTACAGAGACCTTTGCGTCCTAACTTTGATATGTCTGAGAAAATCAAAATAATCACCTCAGCTCTCAGAACGTAGTAAACATTGTAAGTGTATTTATGTATGCACACTATAAATTGCAGTTATACTCCTCCATATAAAAGCCAGAATCTTATTTGCGCAGGCATATATAAAGGGTTATTGGAGCCAAGCGATGATCAATAGTACAAATTAAAATTTTTACCTCTTCCCAATAGAGTAAACCATCAACAATCAAGAATGCATGATTATATGGTGTCATGAATTTGCAATCAAAAAATGTTGTTATAATGGAAGTCAATGGGGCAAAAACAGCCACCAAAACAAAATGGTAGTAAATTTGAACAATACACAAGGGCTAAGTATAAATCTTGTTTGTTTATACCTAAAACAAGAACTAATATTTTTTTTTTTCCTTGTGAACACTTACAAGTTGAAAAAGATATAAGATGGTATCACCTTCTGTTTAAATCATGTCAGAGCTATAAGAATGACTGTTGAAGATGCTAGTGCTGATTCTTTTCACTTGAATTCCATCATTAACTCACTTTGTCTTCTTTTTGTAATTGTCTGGGAACTGAAGAAGCTGACTGTGTTTTGTTGTATTGACAGTTGAATTGCTATCACACTGTTATTGAATAATGGAAAGAAAAAGCTAATATATTTGTATTGACACACAATGTATTGCAGTATGTAAAGTACTCACAGATTTTGATAATGATAAAATAAAAATAAATAAATTAAAAAAACGTTGTTTCGTAGCTTCATTAAGAGCCATCATTTAAATTTCCTTCAGTCTTCATGATTCACACTCTAGAAGCTGCTGTAATTGTTCACACTGTATTTTATTGGTCAACACTCTTGTTTTTAAAGAACAAATTAAAGAATTAGATTTGAGAACACAATGCCAAATAAATAGTCATAATGTGCTAATATTTGAAAACAACTTTCTAACCTTCTGATGATGCATACTGCTAACTGTGTTTGATTATGCTGTATGATAAAAAACATGATTATTTGATCTTAATGTATTCGTTATAGAGTGTAGTTGTGAGTACGAGTGGATTCTAGAGGGTTTATAATTAATGAGAGAGAGAGACTTTTTTTTTTTTACTTTTGACAGCCTTTTTTTATTTACAAACCATTAAAAAACATTCTAACATCAATTTATATACGAAAAAAAAGAAATAATAAATAAATAAATATTTCATTAGTACATCTGAGAAAACACAGCGCATTATCACAACACCACTCAATTCGTGATTTTAGTATTTTCTTAAAAACTGATACAATTTCTTGATCTCTCTTTGATTGTTTTTGTTTTTTCTCGTAACATAAATGGCAAATTTTGCAGTACCAATAATAAAATTAAGCAACTGACATTTAACTTTTTTCTTCCAACTATATTATAGAATAAAATCTCTTTTTGTAAATAACACCTTAAAGAATCCAAACAGAATTTCTAAAATATTAAACAAAGAGGAAAGTCTGTTACAAAGCATAAAACAATGAAAAACGGTCTCTCTTTCATTACAAAACAGGCACATTTCACTAACATTAGGGTTCAGCATAGCAACAAAAGAATTGACTGCTATGGCTCCATGGAGTATCCTCTATTGAAGATCACCAGCTCATTTAGATAATGGTGGTTTATAAAGGACATTCCATACTGGCTTTGATAATTCAGTCATTTCTTACTTCTCCACACAGTATCCCTTCTATTTTTAGCCATTTAGCATTTGTTACTTTAATAACAATGCTTTTGTACAAAGTTTTTCCTTTTACTGAAAAAAAGTCAATCTGTTCATCAAGATCCATCTTCAACAAGGGACTAGTATAATCCGTACTGATATACATCCGTACAAATATCAGGAAAAAAACTTCACAATCTGGAAGGATGCATTTCACATTATATTCCTCAAGTAAATTCCTTGCTTGCATATTTAAAAGCTTATTTATCTTATCTAAGAAATGTTTAATAAAGCGTAAAGACTTTACCCCCAAAAAAGTTGACATTGTTACCACATCCTTAAAATCAGGGCCTGTATTATTCACCATATTTCATTTGCATACATTTTTTTTTTTTTTTTGAAGCATATTTAAAAGACCTGGTAAATCATCACCTGATACATCAAAGCGTGCTCCACACACGATTGGCTCTTCAAGTAGCCAGTAAAGGGACATAAAAGGTTCCATCCACTGATGTTTAATTAAAGACCATACTTTAAAAAGACTTTGATAAAAAGTAGGAATTCTTTTCCAAAATCAAGTTTCTTGCAATCCATTAAAAACAAAGCAATGTCCAGTCCCATTCCATTTACTCTATGCAGAATGCATTTAGCAATAGGTATCCACACCAATCTTTCAGATCCCAACATGAGTTTCTGCAAAAACTGAAGGCAGTAAGTCGCACATCTACTTGCAAGATGTATTAAGCCTTGACCTCCATCCTCTTTTGCAAGAAAAATAATGCTTTGAGGGATCCAGTGCAACGTGTCCCCCAAAAAATCAACTATCTCTGCTTGAATTTTCGATAAAAAACCAACAGGAGGATCCACACATGCAAGCTTATGCCACAACGATGAAGCTGCAAGATTGTTTATAATTAAAATCCGTCCTTTAAAAGACACCTGAGGAAGCAGCCATTTCCATTTTTTTAGGCGTCCTGTTCATTTTTCTTCCATTCCTGTCCAGTTCTTTTGTATAAATGACTCACTGCCAAGATAAAAACCAAGATATTTTATGCCATTTCTTTGTCATAGCAGTCCTCCTGGTAAAACAGGACTTTCTTTTTCCCATTTTCCAATCAACAGTGCATCACTCTTTTTCCAATTGACTATAGCTGATGAAATCATTTTAAATTCGTCAGCTGTCTGTTTTAGTAACCTTACATCTTCAGCATTATTTATAAAAACAACAACATCATCAACATATGCAGATAAAAACAAAGTGCTATTACATTCTGGTAAAGTCAACCCATTAAGATTTTTTTTAACATAAGTAACAGGGGTTCTAGAGCAAGCACATATAATATACCATGCAGACATTGCACATCCTTGTCTTACCCCCCTCTGAACTTTAAAGAGGTTACCCAAACCTCCATTAATTTTCAATACACTATCAATTCCAGAATACATCGCCTTAGTTATATTTATAAAACCAGGATCAAAACCAAAAGCTTAAAACGTGTACCATAAATATGAATGCTCAACACGGTCAAAAGCCTTCTCTTGGTCTAAAGAAATAGACCAGTATTGATACCAAATAATTTTAAAAATTCCAAAACATCTCTTACAAGAGTTATGTTATCAAAGATGGACCTATTTGGTATGTTTGATCATTATTTATCACTTGACCTATTACTTTACAAAATTTCATAGCTATAACTTTTGACAAAATTCTGTACACAACAATGAAACAGGTCTCCAATATTGTCACACCCCCTGCACGTTCTGTCAGCCCCGATCACCAGTCACA
>CAIGQW010052479.1:2128239-2139841 GCA_903798125.1 Danio choprae | reverse complement strand
GAGAGAGTGAGAGAGAGAGAGAGAGAGAGAGAGAGAGAGAGAGAGAGAGAGAGAGAGAGAGTAGTAAAGAAGTAAGTAGAAGTAAGTAAACTTTTTAATATAATCTTTCTCCATTGTCGTCAGCAGGTGGCGCATTGACACAAAGTCATAATTGCTTTTTAAATCCCATTTCTGATTCATCCCACCTACTCGACACGCCCCGCGTGCCACCCTCTTGTGCCCACCCACAGCCTTTATTTTGACAGCAACACGTGGCATTTGAGTAAGCAGCGCGCGCAACATCTCTACAGCGGAAACATTAACGGGAAAAGTAGAGAAAAAACTGGGCGGTGTGGGAATTTGGTCACATGGAGCGCACAGACTAAAAACTGACACGCTGAAAGTTAATCAAGCGGGTCTGCGTTAGTGAACGGCCAGAGAGAATTTGTACAAGGATTCTCCGCGCTCAGAGAACGCGCGTAACATTGACGTCATTCGCACAGGTGTCAAACGCATCATTGTGATTGCCTTAACTTTTTCCAGGTAAGTGCTTATTTTATCCAGAAATATTGTTTTATCAGAAGTGCCTTTACTAGGTTATAGACCAGTTGTTTAGAAGTGGTACTTGATGCTGTGAGCTTGTGTACTGCTGGTGAGGTGTCCGTTTAATGGCATCAGTTCAGCATCCTTCAAGCTTTCCCTGTTACTACTGCAACATGCTTTATTGCATCTGATATTTTTTGCGCAAAAGCCAGACAAACTTACGCAGAAATTTGGTATGTTCTTTTTTAACTTATGACATATAACTTATTATACATCTGTTTAATGTTCCGTTTAAGTAGTCACAATAGCTGTAACCTTACAACTGTAACATCACTCAAATTGATTTCTTGTGATACTGTATAGATTTTAAAATGCATTTCACCTGTTAGCAACTACTACTACCACTAATAATAATAATAATAAATCGCAAACAAAAGGACGTTCATATCCATGTGTCTTATGGGACATTCGTACCAACTGGAGCTGTTGATTTATTCCATGTAATCTGAACTTTACTTGCTTGTAACTAACAAAGAGAGACCATAATAGGCCTGGCCAACTAAAGTTGACTTGGTTTTAATACTGCACCACAGTTGCCTTTTAATTAGACCATAAACTAAAATAGTGCACGTCCACAGTTGGTTTTGAGAGTCTTCGGTCAATGTTCTTGCATGCTCATTGATGTTTTGCTCTGGGATGGACTGGAATATTTTGCATTCAGTTATGCAGAATAATGTGAAGAGTAACAGCTTGACATGTGAAGGCATCAAGATCACGATCCAAAAGTGCTCGGCCAGCCTCAGAAATGTGAAAATCTCCAATTTCAAGCAGTTGCTCCTGTAGCAGTTGCTGCTGTAACACAGCTCTCTGCATGTTTAAAGTGAATGGAAAGCATTTTTGTGGCTGGGCACTGAATGTGACTGATGACTGAGCAGTACTATTGAATTGATGGGAAAACGCCAGACATGCTTCTAAACTCATGTGCCTGACCAAACCCATTGAGAGTGCTTTTGTATCTCTCTATTGTCCCCACCTGTGCAATTCTTTTCTCTACCATTCCTTGATGTTTCAGTTTCTCTTGTTTTGCTCTGCTCTACCCAACTTTCATTACCCCAAAAACACGCATTCTTCCAATTCAGGTGTTTGTTTGTTGTTTTGTGTACTTTTTTGGCATACGATTAATTGATACTGTAAACAAGAGTGTGAAAAGAAATCATCATTAACAATCAGATAATGTGACTACTAGCAGGGTTCTTGCTGTCAACAGCATTTTTGTTATTAAAAAAAAAAAGATTAATGACAAAGTAAAAAATAGAAATGTTGGCTTGGCAACTAAGGATATGTTGACATGGGAACAATGCATTTAAAATATAAAAGACAAGTACAGTTGAGCACGACAACAGAATTAAGTTGCAGTTTGTAAATTCACATTTTTGTTGTTTTAAAGAATGAGAACTTGGACATAAAAAAACAACAACTTTTTTTTTTATTTTCCCAAAGTTTGCTTTTTAACCCCTTTATTATAAAAAATAAATATTTTCAGTTTTTAGGCAAAATTGTTGTCAAGTAAATGTACTGTATCCTAACTTGAGTATGTAATAATTGGATAAAAATGATAAACATAAAATAAATTAAACACTGATAGTAATCATACAAAACAGATGAATGAAAATATTAAAATTAAATCCGAACATGAAAATATGAAGAACTATTAGAGTGCTGTATATACTGTACTACTACTACTTAATCATAATAATAATAATAATAATAATAATAATAATAATAATAATGATAAATAAAATATCAGTACTTTTAAAAAATGAAAATATAAATAGTTAAGTATTTTATATTATAAATATTATTCGAATTCTATAATCAACATAATATTCACACACTGAATAATGCATTCTTACTCTTTATTTGTAATACATGTACTCAGAGTGCTAATCATTTGTGAAAGGCATAATATCCACAAACAAGTATTTTAATTGTGCCAAATCTGTACAATTATTTCTTTTACTAAGACCACCTGTAGGCAAGTAGTGAAGTCAGCTGGACCACAAAATAACTTGCCATACAAAGCAATCGTTAATTCTGTATAGTTCTTTATTTTTACTTTCATTTCGTAGTGGATTTCGGTTGTTTTCAGCATTTGCAATGTTTCTAGCCTCTCTTTAGTTTAGCAAGCACTTCAATACCACAAGTTCAAATACACAGGAAATGACTGGTTTTGATATGATCTGTTGTCTGTTGTTGATGATGAGAGAGACTAAATGTCTCTTTCAATTCACAGTTGTTTACAAATGAACAGCCAATGAACAACAGCAAAAAATAATGGTTATTTTTTTAGTCATTAAAAGCGAGTTGACTTAAGGTGCATTGCATTCACACATGAGAAAATTAAGCTTACAAAGTATTTGGCAACATGATATTAGGTCATGTCATGTTTTAGGGCTTATATTTTTGCAGTAAATCACAAACAATAAATTCTAATCTTCTCCATGTACTCTGCGTTTTAACCAGCATTTCTCAATCTCGGTCCTCCCACCCCACAGCACTGCACATTTTGTATGTTTCTCTTTTTACTTCAAAAGTTCGTTATAATTAGACCATAAGATCCCATCAAAGTGGACTCCACAGGACATTCCGGCATGATTTCAGTTAGAATGGAGCATATATGTTTTATTCAGATGGCATTTTAGTGTGTGATATGTGAAATATGTTGTATTTAGTTATGGAGGTATATTATGTCACACTTCATGCTTATCTAGTAATAGAACAATGCCATTGTGCAAATCCATAAATGAATGTTCATAAGAGAAATAAAGATTTCTCGTGCTCCAGTAGAGTGCAATGCACACTATGTAGGGACCTGTCAATTGGAACACAGTTGGTGGATGAAACCCATCTAACAAGCTGGTTATTTAATTCAGGTGTCTTAAATAAGAGATGCGTTTGAAACATGCAGATCGGTGGGGTGCGAGGACTGGGATTGAGAAACACTGCTTTAAACAAACATAACTGTGGAAAATGTCTTAATGTTTTGATTACTAAGGGTATATGTATGTATGTATGTATGTATGTATGCATGTATATGTATGCGTGTCTTTATATTAGGATTGCACAATATAGGACATTGTAATGTATTGCGGTATATTAATAGCTTTATTTGGAAATAATTTGTTAATAGATTAATGGGGATGATTCTGTAGTGGAGTGAAGGATGTATAAAAAAATAAACAAATTACAAACATAGATAAGGACAATTGTGCAATGTAAAGATGAAATAAACAATGCGTTATGGTTTTCTGGCAAGTCTAACACTAGTCAGGTAAACAAATTGAATAACTAAATGTAAAGTAACACTGAATCATCTGCATTGTATTAAAAAAAACATCCAATAAAATGTATCTTTATTAAAGTTACAAACGATATAATTTCTTGTCGGCAAATGCTTTAAACGCTGTTTAAATGCTCACACAGCCACAGGCCTTAAGAACACATGTAAATGATAAACCTTCACTCCCTTATGATTAAAATGGCGCCACAAATCTGATGTTCCTGCTCAATTATAATCATAATAATAAACTCAGAATAGCACATCTTGCGACGCGACTGTTGAACATGCGCACATTGCGATATAGATGCTGAAACCATATATTGTGCAGCCCTAATTTATGTATACATAATAAATGTACACATTACACACAAGTATATTATGTAAATACAAACTTTTATTTTGGATTAATTGTGGTTAATCATTTGAGGGTACTAATTCAAGTCATCTTATTTTAAAGATTGTGTCATGTTGTTTTGAAAAGTGCTGTATTGTTTCTTTCAGGCCGGTAGATGATGATGTCACTGTCATATCATGCACTGTAGTCCACCATCAATGTTTTTTTTGTCAAGTATTCAAGCATGCCTGTAGGTTGAGCAAATACATGCAAGCAGAGTCATCGCTTTGACAAATGGCATTTTTGAAGTTTACACAGTACACTGTAAAAAATGCTTTGTTCCACACAATTCCTTACTGTTGCCAAATTGATTACGTTAACTTAATTATTTTTACAACTTTGAGTGGATTGATCATAAAACAATTAAGTTGTCCAAAAAACAAAAAAAACTTAATCCTGAAAAAAAAAACTTTCCACTCCATTTCATTGCTGTCATTAAAGGACCTGCTGAGATCATTTCAGTAATCGTGTTGTTAACTCAGTTGAGAATGTTGACGAGCACAAGGCTGGAGATAATTATGTCAGGCTGATTGGGTTAGAATGACAGACTTGACATGGTAAAAGGAGGGTTGTTAACCATGGTGACCTGCAAAGAAACGTGTGCAGCCATCATTGCGCTGCATAAAAATGGCTTGACAGGCAAGGATATTGTGGCTACTAAGATTGCACCTAAATCAACAATTTATAGGATCATCAGGAACTTCAAGAAAAGAGGTTCAATTCTTGTTAAGAAGGCTTCAGGGCGTCTAGGAAAGTCAAGCGCCATAATCGTCTTCTAAAGAGGACTCATCTGCAGGATCGAAGTGCCACCAGTGCAGAGCTTGCTTAGGAATGGCAGCAGGCAGGTGTGAGTGCATCTGCACGCACAGTGAGGCGAAGACTTTTGGAAGATGGCCTGGTGTTTGGCCAGATTGATCTTCTGCAAAATGTATGGCGAATGGACTGCTGAGGACTGGGGCAAAGTCATATTCTCCGATGAAGCCCCTTACCGATTGTTTGAGGCATCTGGAAAAAGGTTTGTCCGGAGAAGAAAAGGTGAGCGCTACCTTCAGTCCTGTGTCATGCCAACAGTAAAGCATCCTGAGACCATTCATGTGTGGGGTTGCTTCTCATCCAAGGGAGTAGGCTTACTCACAATTTTGCCCAAAAACACAGCCATGAACAAAGAATGGTACCAAAACACCCTCTATCAGCAACTTCTTCCAACAATCCAACAACAGTTTGGTGAAGAACAATGCATTTTCCAGCACGATGGAGCACCGTGCCATAAGGCAAAAGTGATATCTAAGTGGCTCAGGGATCAAAATGTTGAAAGTTTGGGTCCATGGCCTGGAAACTCTCCAGACCTTAATCCCATTGAGAACTTGTGGTCAATCCTCAAGAGGCGGGTGGACAAACAAAAACGCACTAATTCTGACAAACTCCAAGAAGTGATTATGAAAGAATGGGTTGGCCCATGAAGTCAGGATTTGGCCCAGAAGTTGATTGAGAGCATGCCCAGTCAGAGGTCCTGAAAAAGAAGGGCCAACACTGCAAATACTGACTCTTTGCATAAATGTCGTGTAATTGTTGATAAAAGCCTTTGAAATGTATGAGATGCTTGTAATTATATTTCACTACATCACAGAAACAACTGAAACAAAGATCTAAAAGCAGTTTAGCAGCAAACTTTGTGAAAACTAATATTTGTGTCGTGGCCACGACTGTAAACATTATCATTTTCAAAAAACATACTGGTTTTCACTCTTGCTGAAGATCGCACTCAATGAGGAGTGGATGTTTTTCTGATTTCTAGCACGCTCTGTTGTTTGTAAGCAAAATGTGGTATCTTGCTGTTGGTTTTCTTGGTCTCCTAACAAATTTCCTGTGTGCTGTCTCTGTTTTTTAGCAGTTTAAAAACCTTCTATGATGTTATTTAAAGTCAGCGAACAGGATAATATTGTAGTTGTAATGATGGCATATGTCTGTCTGCACCACAGTTCTCTGTTCAGAGCTAAATCTACCCCGTGTTTTCTGTGCCGTAATTGAAGCACAGAAACTCTCCTCTAACCACTTCCTTGGCTAAAAGAGTCACGAAAGAGTTTAACCATTGCTTGCTATTGCTATTTAATCAGTTCAGATGAGCTAGATTCATGGCTGTGTCTGCTTATAAAGCATAGATTCAAATCTGTCTTTATTACAGTAAATGGAATGCTCAAAAGAGAACCCTTTAAAAAATATTTAAATGATGTTAATCAAATGTTAATTTTAATATTTGTTGTAGTGATTTATTTCTGTAGTGGAATTTATAGGAAGTGTTAAATGAGCAATGTCACACGAGTAGCAGTGCAATATGGCTGTATATCTGCACTGTTGGGAGGAGTGCGTTGGCTCAAGGCCACAGGCTGAGTGCCTTAGTGCCCCAGCAGTGATGATATACAGCCATATCGCACTGCTGCGAGTGTGATATTGCATTTATACAACAGTTTGATGGCATAATCATGTATGTAAAAAAGAAAATCAAACATGGAGTCTCAAAAATCAGAACAGCAGCAACCGTTGCTAATTTATCACTCACTTTAGAACTAGTATTTTAATAATTATCTAGCATAATGTCTAAAGTAATGACAAAACGGGTGATTTTTGCTCACATTAGATTAAGATTATAAGCCTGAACGGCATGCAATGCCATCAGTTTACAGAGATTTCTCTGTTGCAATCAGGATATCAAAGTAATTAACCCCAAAAAAGTCAAAACAAAAACTACCAGATTATTATGGTATAAATACAGCACTATAAAATACTAAAGAGAGAGATCGACTTAGAATGAAACTTACCTGTTCTATAATGATTTATACAGCTGTTATTTCAAATACACTGAGTTTCTCCCTCAAGGACTTAGTATGTGGTCTCTGTCGCCATCTTGTGGGGTAACATCAATCGTCATTTCTTTGCTCTGACAAGCTAATGGACACCGACGTGCTGAATTTTCAAAATTATAAATATTTCAAGTAGCCACTATCCTTATAAATAAAGTGCATAGTTGCAATCTAAACTACTACTCGCCTAAAAAGCCTCAAAAGTACATTTTTGTCCAACAGCGGCAATATTTGTCAAACTGTAGTGAGTTTATTTCTCTTCTTGTCACTCTATGTGGGCGGAGTAATACACAAGGGTAAAGAGGCTGTACGAGTGCTGTTATCGCAGAACTGTTGTATAAAATGTATTAACACTTTTTTATGATATTTATTAACATTATATACAGGTAATTTAAAAAATGCTATATGTCAAGAAAGTCCATTTTGCGACGTCTACTTGTTAGAACGAGGAGCTTGTGAATACCTCCTGTTCTTGAGTCATGATCATAACATCTTGTTCTGTTTCTATGACAGCCAAACATACAGCATCAAACATAGTAGTCATGGAATGAATTGCTTAATGCAACCTTGGTATATTTGATGGCAAATATCGAAACCTCTTGTTGATTACCTGTCACAGGAATGCGAAATTGTATTTAAATATTTCACCAAATTAAGCATTAAAGTCTCCACCCAACGCCCTTTTTTCTTCTTGGTCACCATTGTTGTACTGTGTTTATTGTTTCTTTTTCACTAATAAGATTGAGGGTATAGCAGCGTTGACTCACTGGCATTGAATGTAATAAGAATTCAGAGAATGTTTTATTCTGGTTTGTTTTAACCAGAATAGGGAGGTGTTGTGTTGCTGTGGCAATAGTGTAGCTGTCTGGGTGTGTTTTGGGCAGGTGTGACTGTGTTATGCTCACTCATAGGAGTGGATTGTGTGAGAAAAAGCACAGTATGTTCAGTAAGGGTGTGCAGTTGTATAGACGCGTTACTGTACAGCTCATACTTTGAATCTTTTAATTGTAATAACTCTATACATCTTGTCTAATTTTGTAGCATGGTTTCAATCTCAGAACACACCCTGCATGGTCACATTATTTGACCTAGTATGTGGGAAATAAGCTCTTTTTTTACTTTTATTGCAATGCACACTGAGTTGCTTTGGCTGAAAGCATCTGCTAAATGTTTAAATGTGTATTTATTTGACCCTTTTTCTCAAATGACTTTGAAAAGTCTGTGCTGATGGGCGAGGAGTGTGTCATTTTTAGTTGTCAAAACAACAGCACAGTTTAATATTCTATTCAATTATTAGCTATTTATTGACATGTTATGGCTTCTAATAATTCTAAAGTAAACTATTAAAATTTTTTTTTTTTCATCAATAATTGAATATTATACAATCAGTTATTAAAAAAGAACATAGCAACAAATTACATGGTATAAACCTCTTATGTGACTCCTGGATGATAAAACCTTATGTTGCACTTGTACCAATAGGCAAAAATACATTTGAAGTCACTTTATTATTATTTTTATTCATTTATTTATTTTTTTAATGAAAAAAAAATCAATTAGAGTATGAGGTATTCTACTATAAATATTTTAAAACACATTTGAAGTCACTTTATTATTATTTTTATTCATTTATTTTTTTTTTAATGAAAAAAAAAATCAATTAGAGTATGAGGTATTCTACTATAAATATTTTAAAACATATACATGTATTTCTTACTGTAAATATATCAAAACTTAAGGTCATAAAATTTAGGGTAACATTTTCATTTTTGATTTGCACCCTCATATTTAAGATTTTCAAATAGGTGTTTCCAGTCAATTATCTTCCTATACTAACAAACTATACATCAATGGAAAGCTTATTTATAGCTTTCAGGTGATGTGTAAGTCTCAATTTCCAAACATTTACACTTATGACAGATTTAGTGTAAACATGTAATTAAATCAAAGAAATTATTGTTATTCTTATCATTAGGATTAAGGATCAAATCTTCAAAGTGAGAATATAGCCTCACATAGGTGTGGGCACATAGACACCCTCTGAAGACTTAATTCAAACTATAATATTAGTACTTCTGATATAATAACTGCAAATCTTTCATCTGAAATTGTTTTGCTTCTGATAAGTGCTCATTAATTTATCAAATCTCATGTTGAGATGAATTAGCATGCATATAATGTGCACATTAATTAAATATAAAACTATTTTAAGGAAATTCTTCTTGTGTTAATTTGGACTAACACTAATGATTTTTGATTTACCACTCCCATGTGTACATGTACAACTCGGATGTTAAAGTGTTAAAAATGAAGTGATCTATGTCCTGTTAAAAAGATTGTTCACCCAAAATTACAATTTGCTCACACTTAAGTGGTTCCAAAGCTTTGAGTTTCTTTCTTCTGTTGAACACACAAATATATTTTGAAGAAAGCTGAAAACCTGTAACCACTGACTTCCATAAATGGAAAATCAAATAATATGGACGACAAAGGTTACCGGTTTTCAACATTTTCTTAATATCTTTAGAAAAAAAGAAACCCCCAAAATTTTTGAAGCAAGTAAAGGGTGTAAATGATGACAGAATTTACATTTTTGGATGAACTATTTCTTTAATTTTAGATTTTAGACACACTCTTATTCAGATTGAAGCAGTTTGTTATGGTTTTATGGGCACCATGGTGTAGTCGGTCCCATTACACTTTCACTTTGCTCATTTATAGAGAGGTTACAGTGTCTCATTTCACAGTCAGTTCTGTAAACTTGTGAATGATATGAACATTATTGGCAACTTTAGCTAAATGTTTCTATGAGACATGAATATTTAAAGTGATATTCAAGTTAATTAATAATAATGATAATAATAATAATAATAATAATGAATAATAATTAGTATAACTAATAATTATCCTTTGATTTGGTTTGATTTCACATTGTACTATAATTCTATTAAAACATTTTTGTCTGTGATGTAGCTTAATAAAAGGTACACAGTTCTTCCTATTATATATCTTAGACAATCTAGTTAATTGTTTGAATTATCATACAAAAAAACCCAATTTGTATTTAAAAGATTTTTTTTTATTATTAAAAATCATTATTTTAAAATAGTGTTTTTTGTTGACATGTGACTCCATGTTATTGACAGGTCGTGTAAGAATCTACCTTTTCACCGTACTTAAAAGTCTTGTAGTAATAGCTGCTAAAATCTTACATTTGCTATGTCAGGTTTCACTCTAGCTCTTTAACCTTTTTACTTAGAAATCCTCTGACCTTCTCAAGTTTAAATCAAGTGCCAACTTACTACACAAAAAGGCAGCTTTATGGGTTTTTCCTTTCACAGACACTACAACCTCTCAGTTATACTGTAGTTGAAAGGGTTTTAACAGCACCGTTTTATGTCCTGTTAGATTCCAATTCCAAGCCTTGGCCAACTACTGCTCAGAATATTTGACAATTCATAATGTGTTTGGAATGGAGTATGAATTATTGTTTTTCCACATGATGTACAAAAAAAACAGACCTACACGACACTTGGATCATGACTTGGATTCACTGATGCACGGAAATTTCAACCACTAAAGTTTTGGTAAAAATGCCAAATAATTCAAGTTTAAAAAGTTGACAAAGATAATATGTTGAAATAAGTTAGATAACCAAAATGTTGACTTTGAAGGGACACATTGACAACTTGAAGCTAAAGTTCATTGATGAGTTTTAATGTTGGCTTGAGAAAGCCAAGGGGACTGCAAAGGGACTTGAACAAATTTGGTAGGAAGCAGCAGCAGAAGTCAGACTGCCACCATCAATACTATTCTCAGCAGTTCTGAGGGGCTGCTAGGCTGTTGCTAACGTGTGGCTATGCAGTTGCTAGGGTGTTCTGAGTGATTGCTAGGCAGTTGCTAAGTGGTTGCTAGGGGCTGAATTGTTGTTAAATGGTTGCTAGGTTAATCTTAGTCTTATTATGGAGTCTATTGACAGCTTAAAGTGAAGATACATCAAAGATGCTTGGCAATATGTATGATATATATCAACCCTGATGCCTAAGCGGTAGGCTGTTGCTAATGTGTTTCTAGTTGGTTGCAAAGGTGTTCTGAGTGGATGCTAGGCAGTTGGTAGGGTACTCTGAGTTGTTACCAGTCAAGCCTCGTTTACGTGTTAATCAAATCTTAATGCGTACTAAGCATTCCTATCATGTCTTAGCACTTATCATTATTAGCATGTAGCTAATCACTGCTAGCATTTGTAGCATACAGGAAGTCCTGTATTATATAAAATTGTTGAAAAATTGTTCTTTTTAGATTATAACTTTTAAGATTGTATGTGCTTATAAAATATGTATGTATTGTATGTAAAGTTTTATACTATTATTTTATAGGTAAGGGAGAGCGGGGCACAAAGTGACACTTTTTGGTTTTGGCCAAGTAATGAACAAAGTATTGGGGTAAAACAAACCATATATATATATATATATATATATATATATAAAT
>CAIGQW010052479.1:2066293-2097859 GCA_903798125.1 Danio choprae | reverse complement strand
TCCTCTGTAAGATATTTCACATAAAATGTTTACCTATTGTTCACAAGACATAAACACAAAAATGGCTAAACATAAAAAAAAAACCTGAAAAAGTGAACCACAGATTTTTCTTACCAAGTGTGGTTACCTGGTTAATTTGACAAATAAAAAAAAATGGAAATAAAAGCGAAACATGACTTCTTCATCCGTTTGCATTTTGGAACAATATAAAATTTTAAAGAAAATTAATAGAATTTTGTATGTTCTCTGTTATTTATGTTTTTTCTTCACTTTTTTACGGATTCTGCAAGGGGTTCATAAACTTAAACTTGTCACTGTACAGTTTATACATGTATATACATGCTCACATAGATTCAAACTCCACTTTATCTGTTCTCCTCAGCTTTAAAACCGTAAATGACTGATCTTAAAGGCTGAAGCACATTCCATGTCACTGCTAATGAAGCTCATTTGATTAGATTTTGTGATTAACATTTACTTATTTAGCAGATGCTTTGATGGATTATGAATAGATTCATAAATTATGGATTAATCATGCAGAACTTGGCAGATGCCTGCATTACAGCACAGCTTGTTTCTGAGAAAGTAACTTGCTATTTTTGATACGGACCACCTAATAAGGTCTGTATTGTACACTACGGTTAACACTGTATAATTAGATGGCAACTTTTTTTAAATAAGTATGTGTATAACTGTGTAACAACAGTAATATTGTAAAAAGTCTTACTTTTTTAAATTATTTTGATGACAAGCAGAATTTTCAACAGCCATCATTCCAGTCCTCCAGTTTTTGTAGTATGGTGATTTGGTCATCAAGAAGCATTTCTTGAATGTTAAAAGCATATGAATAATAATGATGATTAATATTTATTGTAGATCTTTTTTTTCAGCATTTATTTACAAATAGTTTGTAACCCTATTCATTTCTCTACTGTAATTTCTCTAACATATTCTTGCTGAATGAAAGTAGTATTAAAGTGTCTTTAAAAAATATATAACAGTAGTATATTTGGTACAATAACAACTTATGCTTCAAATCTTGCTTGAATAGTTACCAGATCAGGATTTTCTCATGGTCTTGTAGGGTACTTAAGCTAGCTATTTCTTTATTTTTTAGCCTGCAGTTCCATTCCTGGTCCTCAGAGGAGAAGAATGTACAGAGTCACAGACTGTCTCGGCCCCTCTCTCAGGTACAGACAATCTCTGAACTTATTTATATAATACTGAAGAAAAAAATTACAGATCTGAATCCACCATGTTATTTTGAAATAGAAAGTTAGGATGGCACATTAGGGGTCTGGAGCAACTGTTTGCAGGATATTTTTGTTGCAGAAACCAGAGTTTCTAAAAGAAACCTTGTTCTAATTTCAAGATCCATAATTTTTGAACTGGTCTGAACCAGTTGTGACGCAACACGCAAAACCTAATGGAACATGTTTCCCTTTTGCTTGGTTAAGGGTATGTTTTTTAAGACTATGGACTTTTGTTTACACAATAGCTAGCACTAGAGTCCACCATAAATGATGACACAATAATATATTATTTATATAATTTGCATATAATGGAATATTTTCATTTAAAAATATATATATTTATTTGACTAAAACTTGTACTTGCAGTGTGTCTATAAAAGGTTTCTTGTAAATGTATTTTTTTGTAAATACTTTTTTTGTATTTATACATTTTGTTTTTATACTAAATGTAAATCAGTACTGGACATTACATGTTGTCACAAATGAACGTGTGACTTTGATGAGGATGACGTCTGGTAAGTATCAATGTTGAAGGCATATGCAGCAGAACATTGCCGTTAGTTCTGCTTAATGCAAGTACTGTAAGGGGCTTACTTGTTTGTTCATGTTACACTGAACCTTCTCACGAAAGAGGATTTTTTTTTGCTCTGCTCTTGAAATGTGGCTCATAAATCCATTTAGTCTCTGCCATTATAGGACCTCATGGGAAAAGCAGGTTTTCAGTGGTACAATTCAACCTTAATGCCTCTTCACAGCAAGCTCCAGATCTTGTTTTTAGGAAATGAGATTATGATTTCCATCCGTAAATACCGTTCACAATAAAAGGGTTAACATTTACAATATTTTCATAGCAACGTTGAGTACATAAACTTTGAAAAGGTCACCTCACCATGCTGATGGTTATGGGGTCTCAATCTGGAAGTGGTTAATCTAGAACATTATTGAAACAGTGTGACTGACCTTTCCATTAGCTTCTTTTAGCCTTGGTTTTATTGGCGTCATCAATAGCACACTGCCTATGAGATCTTATTTGTGCTGCTCTGCATTCTCCACTCACTGATGCCTCTTGAACATCTTGGAGGATGAAAAAAGGGAAGGACCGGCAGTAATGTAGGGAAAGAGTTACAGAGTCTGCCCGCAAAGCTAAAATTGTGCAAATGAAGTTGTGGGAAAGTTATTGTGAGATATGTCAGATATTTAGTAACAATCTGTGTCCCACAGAATTTTCTACAAGGCAGATGTCAGAGCAGGAAAAAACAGTCAGGACCTTTGATGGCTGAAGACATTCCAGTCATTTTATCAGTGTGTGGTTGTTAAATATACACATATTCATGACACGGCTTATTAAACTTAATAACATCACAATCCCCCTCAAAGGAATGCTCGGCCCTTTTAAAGTTGACCATTTGAATGCTTCTAAAGAAAGTTTATGGGAGGTCTGGGAGATGTCAGCATGATGAAAGTGACACTGATCATTGGTCTTTGTCAACAGAAATCTCAAAGATATATTGTGCTTTCGAAATGTCCAAAATTCAAACGTTCATGTGGGCAGAAAGATTAAAAATGAAATAAATGATGTGCTCGTAATTATATATAATTATAATTATAGTATTTAGTTGTTCTCATGTTATTCAGAGATGAAGATGATCTGGTTTAGGCTTTTGATGGTGTGTGTACAGTGTCAAGAGATCTAATCAATGTGAGTCCTTGTGGTTCAGCTGATGTTTGCAGTATTTTAGATTTGAGATGTATGTAAGTTTGCATTTAAGATGTTTTGGTTTCACCTTTAACAGTGGAGATTATTTGGACTAAATAATTTTAACTGGACAAAAAATATTTGTGTTGAATTTAATAAGCCTTACACTTGGATCACAAATATACCAGCTATAATTGCCCTCAAAATTCATTTGAGAAGAACTACAACATGATCATGCAAACCAACCCTTTAACAGGCATTGTCACTTCATTGTTGACCTTTTGTTTGGAAGATATCATTAAAATAACTGTAAAAAATGCGGTTTAACCAAATAAATTGGTCTTTTTGTTTTACTGTTTAAACCTAGGACACATCAAGCAGACACTTATCAGTAACTACATTTCCATCCACCTGCGCATAAAAAATTGGTTGATTGGAAACAACAAGATGCGCATACATTTTGAAAATGCGCTTAAAAATGTATGCGCATAATTGAGTCGGATAAACTTTTTATTCGATAAGAAAAGATGAGCATAAACCACGAACGCTTTTCCCGAACAAATTCTAGTATGTGCATTAAAAAGGGTCATGTGATTTTGTTATAATAGATCATGTGATGATAAAAATGTGTGTGAATGGACAAACCAGCAGGCTGAGCACATTGTAAAACATCTGACATGTTGTTTTGGTCAATCTAAAACGCCGTAAACGTATTAGTGCTATTATGTTATTAATTACCTCTAGGACTGTCAAGAGCGTCTGCGCTCTGTGTTTTATGGCTTCAAATGCCAGGCGTTCATTGTGTGTCGGCATCGTCTTCTGAGGTGAAAGTCATTTATTAAATGAAGAAAAGACTCACGCAGCTTCTCCTACCACAGTAAATTCCGATTTTGTTCTCTTTGACTTGTTGGATGGAAACGCCAGATGTACAAACATGCCAGATGATCTGATAATCCATATTTTTTGCTAACACTTGAGAAATGGGACATGACAGCTGGCATCTTTGAGTTTTCTCTTGACTTGTGTCATTTGCTTAGTTTTCACACTTAAGTTTTTGTCCTGGTGCTTTGATTCGTGTCTGAACAGACAGTCAGATCAAACTGTCTTGCCGATGGCCCCAGTGTCGCCGACAATGAGCCTACATGCTCAAATGCGCCAACTCCCACCAACATGAGCCCGATGGGAGTCGAAGGGTGGAACACACCAAACAAACTAACCCAACAGACACTTACCGATGCCCCAACATTTCCCAAGTTGCCTGAAATTATTTTATCTGTGCGTTTACATGGAATTAACTGCATACCATAGAATGTTCAACGGCCAATTATGTTCAAAATCAATCATCTTTACAGTAATGAACATGAAAAAGCTGTCTCAGTTACATACTGTCAATATTTTGGTGGATTTAAAGATGTTAGTACGTGACAGTAAATTCCCCTTCAATGTCATCAAGACATAATCAATACAATAGGTATATCACATTAGACCATATTAGTTAACAAAATAATTGCAGTTAGATTTTAACTTTTTTGGCCCAGTTCTGCAGTCCTACGCATATGTTCTTTCACAGACATCCCACTAAAATGCATTTGGCAGTGTGCTTTAAAATGGCATGGAAGCAGGGTTTCTTAAAGTGTGGGATACCTTATCTCCCTTATCTATTAATTTGACCCACAGATATTGAACTTTGAGCCTCCCAATAAATCTAAGCCAACCATTCAGTTAACACTTTTAATTTACTGCACACACCAATCCAGTCCAAATAAAGTTCATCACCTTCTGTTTTTGTTCTTTCTCAGGCTCTTGCATAGCTTGTTTCATGATAGAGAGCAAACCATTTTTGTGGAGGGAAAAAAGTCTGCAATGTCAAACAATGTATTTTTGCATTAAATGAAAGGCATGAAATGAAAGTTCCCTAAAAGACAGGAACAAGGAAACGGCCAATGAGGTGTAGCAGTATGGTTGATTTGCTGGCATGTTTGTGGTCAGAAACACTGAACACACAAACAGCACATAAACAGCTGGCTTGCTGTTTAGTGGGTTCAGATTCTTTCATGCTTGTCTGTCATGAGGGTCTGTTGTGGGGTACTCTGGTGTAATTGTGGTATTTGTTAGATCCCAAAAGGCACTTTGATCCCACAGAGGGTTAGATATTTCCCTCACATATTTCAACTGGAATTTTAAGATCTGTTCAAGCTCTCCACTCGTTTTTCATTCTCAAACTGAAGTCATTCTCCTTTCTCTCCCTTCAGGGAACACTATCATTTTTTAGCCCTAGTTTGCTTCAACACTTATGGCCCGTTTCCACTGAGTGGTATGGTAAAGTACTGTACGGTATGGATTTATGTCTGTTTACACTGTCAAAGGTACTAAAATGTCAAACCGTACCACACCACTTAGTACCCTTTCACAAGGCTACATAGCACAACATTATCATACCAAAAGAATGGAGATACACTCGCTGCTTACTGCTATTGGTTTGCAGAGAATTATCACCAACTAAAAGTAGGGGTGTAAAAATATCTCAATACACAAGTGTCACAATATTTTGATTGGCAATACTGTATCGATTCTCAACAACACAATATCAATACTTTTTTTAATATTGATCAATATAAATACAGTGGCTCATTGGTTAGCACTGTCCCCTTTACAGCAGGTTACTAGTTCGAGTCCCGGCTGGGCCAGTTGGCATTTCTTTGTGGAGTTTGCATGTTCTCCCTGTGTTTGCGTGGGTTTCCTCCGGGTGCTCCGGTTTCCCCTACAGTCCAAAGACATGCGCTACAGGTGAATTGGATGAACTAAATTGGCCATAGTGTATGTGTGTGTGAATGTGAGAGTGTATGGGTGTTTCCCTGTACTGGGTTGCGGCTGGAAGGGCATCCACTGCGTAAAACATATGGTAAAATAGTTGACACTTCATTCTGCTGTGGCGACCTCTAAAATAGAGACTAAGCTGAAGGAAAATGAATGAATGTTAAAGGGACTGATGGTGCCATGGCTTGTATATGGTGTGTTATTAATGAAAATGGTCCTAAAATTATATCTTTCAAATAATAAAAATATCCAATATTCAATCACAGTGTATCACAATATATTGTATTGCAACCGCTGAACCATGATATGAACGCTGAACAACAACACAGGAAGTGCTATTTTGACAAGTGCCAAGTATGACTGCATTTGCTTGCTTGGAAACATTGATTTTAGTTTTTAAATCAACACATTCTAAACAGTAACTCTGCTAAAAGCTTTGATTTGTAGACAGTTATGCTACATCCTTTTCTGTCACATGTGCTGTATATACACACACCTGTATGCGCATTGTGCCTGGCGCAGGGAGTCCTTTATTGGTGCTCTCTGCTCTGTGATCTTTGTAAAGCGTAATTCAGGTAGAGATATAGTCTCTAGAGAGCGAGCTAAGAGAGGAAAAGATAGCAGGAATACCCATTAGTCCTGCTTCGAGGGTGTAGTGTATCCTGAGAAAAGTGGTGTGTACAATAAGGGCTCTAATGCAGAGCATTCAAGGTGTGTGGTGTTGGTTTTCTCGCCCTTCTAAGGCACAGGCCTGTCCTTGTGCAGCTGAGCCTGGTAGAGATGGGCTGTGGAGGGCCTATTCAACTCGTCTGCTGTCTCTTATTTTCGCTCTCTCTCTCTCGCTCTTTCGACTATCCACAATGTTCTGTTTGGTCAAATTCTACTCTCCTCCCTCCATTCCTCATGTCTTTGCAGCCGTACACGCACAGAGGCAGTCATTGTACCACTCTCCTTTACTCCACTTCTCACTCTGTTGCTCTCTTTCCCTCTGTATTCATAGTTTTTCTGTGAGAGAGATAGATGAAGGGGAAGACATGAGTGATGCACACAGAAGAAGGGATTTAAGGATGAAGGAAGTTTGATCCTTCTGATGATGTTGATGTTTCTGTTGAAAGACTGCACAGAGTACTTTGAAATCTATTTTCCATCTTAACAGAGCTTTAGCAACTATACATTACAATCAATAATAAATGTTTTTTTTCTTTCTGCCAAGCCTGTTTCGCATATTTATTTTGGTGCCTGTATTATCAGGCTACCATAATTAGAATTATCAATCCACATGAGAAGAGTGCCATTGTATTGCAAGTACAGGTCTACATTTTTTGCATATTTCAGGTGAAATGTAATACTTTCCATTAGCTATATACTCAGTTAGCAATTTCAGTTTGTGCAATCTGAAGCATTATGACAATGTGCCTAGTGAATTTATTTATTCATTTATTTATTGTACAAGATTTTGAAATAAACCTGAAAGTAAAGATATAAGAGCAAGAGCGCAACATTGCTGTAATGATATGCAAGTTTTATCATAGTTGCAATATGGTGTACATTGTTTACACCTGCATTAGTCAGTGCCTTGAATCTTTTGGAAAAAAAAAATCAAGAACTTGTTGTTTTTTGGAAGCATACTATAACTGATTAGATTTAACCAGTTCTCTCCATATTTGTGAAATTAAATTAAAGTTATGTTCAGTTTGTGATTAGTACTTCTCTCTCCAGCCTAGTGTTATAATTATTATAATGTACAAGCTTGAAATTATCTATTCCCCTGGCAAATTCTGACTTAAAGTTACTTTTATTTAACCAGGTTTTTGTTTTTTGACAGGAAATGCCATGGTCTTCTCCTAAAAAGTGTCATGACCACAAGTATTCATATCCTTCTCAATAATCAATAGAAAAGCCTTGTATTTGCTATTACAGCAATCAAGTTCATTCTATAATTGCTGACCAGTTTTTCGCGTGTCTCCACTGGTATTTATGTCCATTCATTTTTAGTGATGAGCTCCAACTCATTCAGGTTAGAGGTTCTCTTTGCCATAACTCCCTCCACAGATTCTCAACTGGATTTAAGTCAGGACTCTGGCTGAGCCACTGCAAAACATTAATATTTTTAGGTTTGCTAACTATTTTTCCCCCCACTGTTGCTGTGTGTTTTGGGTCATTTTCATGTCGAAATGTCCACTGGTGCCCAAGGCCAAGTTACTCTGCAGACTGCCTGTTGTTGTTGTTGTTGTTGTTGTTGTCGTTGTTATTGTTATTGTTGTTGTTGTTGTCGTTGTCGTTGTCGAATTTTGATGTATTTCTCCTTTTTTCATGATGCCGTTTGATGTGATTCAGTTCCCTGGTCCATCGGCTACAAAACACCCCCTAAAACATTAGTTACCCACCCTCATTTTTGATAGTGGGAATTGAGTTCTAATGGTTGCAGCCTTTCCTTTTATACACCAAATGAAGGCTACATCATTGTGGCCACAGAGTTAAATTTTTGTTTCATCTGACATCTTGCACATTGTCTTATTATCTTTTGTAAGAAGGCTCATTTCCGAGTCATAATTTGCCAGGGGTATGAATAATTTTGTACTTGACTGTATAAGAGTATAAAACTATTGTAATACTGTATTAGTACTGCTATTATACTATTTATAGTTAACTTTTTAATTTTTTTTTTTGTTGGTTATTAATTATAGCAACTTTTATTTTGAGGTTGTTTTTATATTAATTACAATACTAACTCTGCCTCAGCTTTCTACCTTTTCTACACCCACATAGGCACACACTCGCGCACACACACACACACACACACACACACACACACACACACACACACACACACCTTGTGGAAGGATTAAAATGTGTTCAGTTCATTAGGATATGCCCATGCTGATCATGCCACTCCTGGGATGTGCAGCCAAACCTAAAGTGGTTGTGGCAACGGGTTACTCTCTGCACCATGGTTATTATTGCCCGATCACTAAGCTGTTATTGCCTGCTATGTGGTCCCATAGTGGCAGGCCTCATCCTGTGAAAAGGCTTAGAAGTTTGGATATAAATAAGCAAACAGGTTTACTTCGGTATGTGTATGAACAGTGTTGAAGGTAATGCTCTGACATAGCTTTCTAAGTTGCAATAATTTAATTAGCTAAAAATGATCAAATAATTGTTAATTATCACTTAAGTATAAGCTACTGTATAGTGAAAAACATTTGACTTCATTTTCATTTACATTTATACATGCACATTTTTCTTTTCATCCTGCAGGAATATTAACAAGCAACTTCGTAAATGCAACTAATACTGAGCATGCAAACTTTGTGCAAGTACCATTTAAAATGGTGTGACCGGTACCTATATATAAGTTATAAGCTTATAAAAATTCTTCCACACAATCGTGTTGTGTTGTCCCCAAAAAAAACTGAAGAATTGTGTTGTTTCAGCTCATTTTAAATAATTAGTTTGAACAAACACAAACTTCATTATGTTTCTTCCTTATGTTTCTAACTCTGTTCTGAATACTGTTCATTTAAATGCATTCTTGTGGAGTGAGAGGAAACCAAATACCTTTTTATAGTGTTTGAGGTTTTTCATTTTCCCATCTGTAATACACATTTATGTAAGAGCGCAATATCAAAAAGTAACACACATTATGTTCTGTTCCTTCTCTTAAATCTTTCTCTCTTTTTTGATTTCCAATACTGGTATGCTCTTGTATCTTTTCTCCATTAGTTTGGGTGGAGTGGCCCTGGTCTTAAAAATGTGGGTTTGTGCTATTTTATACTTGCTAATGGCAGATCATTCTCCATGTTTGCATGTGCATGCGTGTTTGTGCATGCTGGAGCAGACTGGCTCAGGGGGTGTGGCTCACTGGAGTGCTTGCTTGCGGTCTCAGCCTCAGAACACAAATAAAGGCTTGGCCCACAGCACACGGCCGATCAATTGCTGTTCCAGCCTCAAAACAACTCTCTTTCCCGTAAGCTTTCCTGTCTCTTCCATAGATTGTTCCTTGAGGATATTTAGTAAGGTTTGCTCTTCCAGAGTACACACTAAAGCTCTTTTTGGCTTTGTCTGTAATCCCCCTCCCACCTTGTTTCCTTTTTCTCACTTCCTGAGACGCTCTCTGGAGGGACAAAGTGCCATTTCAGGTTTGACTTAAAAACATGGCTGCTCTGTGTCGAACTTGACATTAGAATTTGGTTAGATACTATTAATCTGCTATTTATAATTCTAAAAGTTTCTTGCAATATCAGAGTCAGCTTCCCATGGCAACTAATCTTTAAAAAACTGAACTCTTTGGGGCAGCCTTTGCCCATGCAGGGATGGTGCCTTTTGATTTAAGTACAGTTTTACTGAATAGACCTGGAAAAGTCGCAACATTCTGAAATGTGTCATTGTAATCCAAAACCTTACACTTGTTCTGCTACACCAGGCTTCAAATATAGTTTAACCTCTTTTTGCTTTTGCTATGTACTCATCCTGTTTCAAACATGCATGATGTGAAAAGGATTTCTTTGAAAACGTATTTTTGTTACATTATCCTTTAAAACTCATGACAGCATCTCTTGAAACTGTAACTATTGTATACACTAACAAGTTCATGTATAATCTACAGTAACTTACTGGCAGCAGTTCACTAGTAACTTACTGTAAATCAATTACAGCAAAACCTCTATTTACGTTTGCAGCACCATTTATCTTCCTGTATGTATTTATAGTATTGTATATCTTAGCTGTCAAATATAGTCATTTTCAGAGTGCAACTTTAAAATACAGTAACATACTGCATAAATGTCCTACAATAAAATACAGTTCATATTACAGCTAAATACTGTGTAATTTACAAAAATCGTTACAAATCTGATGTCAAGAAAAGTATACACTGAGAGATGCACAAACAACAAAGCAAAATCATGGGTTGGCAACCTGTGGCTCTCTTTATCCCCATCTCTTTTATCTCCCTGCAGCTTAGACAAAATTTGTAACGTGACCGAAAATGCAATTCTAATATCGTTAAAACCAAAATGTTTTCTGTCTACTTCCTGCAATTTGATCCAAAAACGTTTAATATTGAGGGTAAGGCTGGCAGCAGTAAACGTCTTTACAGTAAATGTCTTACATTTACTGAAAACTGATAAATAAGGACATAATATGCTGCAGATGATAATGAGCTTTAAAGGCTGATAGGGATGAGATGTGGCTCACTATTGTGTGTGTCCTATGCCCCAAATTCAGCATTACATGGCACTCTTCTAAATCTTAAACTAAAGTGAAGATTGCACACCCCACACTAATGACTAGCAACTAGGCCCTTCCTTACTTCTGTATAAACACCCAACAACCAATTGTGTTATATTCATTTAGAGGTCTATTATTTTTTTGTGGCTCCAGGCAAATTTTATTTGGTGGGAGAGAGGTTGCTGACCCATGGCTTGCATGGAGGCCATTGTCTATATTAGGATCAACGATACAAATCCTCTCATTCGGTGAGGTTTAAAGGTCATCTATCATGCAAAATCAACTTTTGGTAGCTGTTTGGATTAAAAGATGGATCTATTCTGTGATCCAGCTTTAAAAAAGTAAATGTACACTTTTTGTAGCATTTTAAACTAATCATAGTGTAAATCAATTCCACAGCAAATGTGGCTATAGTTAACATTGTATTACAAATCAGAAATTTGATATTGTTTACTGTAATTGCACTTAGCCAAAAATAGTAGAAAATAAGATGTAAAACTTTTTTTAAAAAGTTGTGTTTTTAATAGACAAGACTGTAGAAACTTTATGTAATTCATAAACGCTCTAATCGCCACAATTGCATAGTGTAAGTACACCACTCTAAATGAGAGATGCTTAACACATAACAGGAGTTCTGGTTTGTGGATGTTAAAACATGCATATAATAGCTATAATGGATCCCTTTACAGCATATATTTATTTGTATGGATGAAATTGTCACATAGATGTATAAAAACAACACGTTAAATGTGTGAGTGTTTGTGTGAGAGCGAGCAAGCTATAAAAAGTGAGTGATTTTTTAGAACTAATCCATTTGCATTTAAAGGCACAGGCACAAAACAGCTTAAATTCCCTCTGACCCCAAAATGGACATTTTCAGCAGGGTATTATAAGTGATCTGATAGGTATGTTGAGCTGAAATTTCACAGGCATATTCTGGGGACATCAATTACATATTTTCCATCTTGTAAAAAGGGGTTTAATAGTTGTCCTTTAAATCAGTCACTTTATATTTTCAGTTTTTTTGCTGTTCATTCTCCATAGAATGCACATCACAGCACCTTTTTGGACAAATACCCTATTTTCAGTGCAATAAAACAATGGTAAACCAGTTGGACCACTTCTACAGGTATGTTGAATGTCACACCATTGACCTGACTTTTAACTTGCTTCAAAGTTCTATGATTTTCATATTATTCAAAACACTGTTTGTTTTTTTTTGTTTGTTTTTTTTTTTTTTATATGAAAAAAAGATGAACCCCCACCCATTTTAGGATCATGTTCAGACATGGTAACAACTGATGAAAAAAAACTTCTTTTTTTTCTCACTCCTTTCTGGGGTTAAATTCAAATGTGGGAAGGGGTTGTGGGCTGTAATAATCATCATGATGAGGTCCACAGATTTAACAAAATCTTAATGATTACCAGATGTCCAATGAGTTTGATTCTTGGCTACATTTGGACCATTTTCACAGTCTTCATTATGAAAGTGTGTGCAGTACTGTCCAACATGCTGAGATCTCTAATGCTATTTTATTGAGTAGCGCTGGTTATGACTGCTATGTATTTTAAAATCAACAAAAAGAAGTCGTCCCTAAGCAGCACTTTGTGGAACTTAAATTTGTTGAACATGAATCTGGCTGCTCGTAGTTTAAAGTAAATGCTTAAATAGCCTCAAAAGACTATGTACTCTTCTCCTACAGACTAAAAAAGTTTGGTTTGAAGGAAATAAAAACTTGTGACCAGTTTGTTTTTTAATTTCTTTTACATTTGTATATAAATTGTGTGAACATATTTTGAAGTATTGGAGTGAAAGATCAAAATAAGGTCATGACCCATTCATAGACCCTGCACTCAAAGAAATTGTGAAAGTAGGCAAAAACGGAGACATTAAAACAGCAGATGTAAACAGGATTGTGTCTCTCTTTTCTACTTATGATAATTATTAGTGCTGTAATTATTATTGCTTATATAATAATTATTACTGTTCTTCTTATGATCATTATTTTTATTGAGCAAAACAGACAAACATACCTAAAATGAGTAGTTTAACCAAATAAATGAACTACAATCTTTAACTGTCACATACACAAGCAAAAAAGAAAGATAGAATGATAAATACAAACACCATACAAAAAAAATCAAGAAAAATAAAAACGAAGAGAGGAAAAAAATGCAATGAGGGCATATCATAAAAATGTATGAATGTGGTATTTAAAATGGGTACATGGGTATGTCAAGATGTAGTAGTAGTAGTAGTAGTAAGTAGTAGTAGTAGTAGTAGTAATTATTATTATGGGACATGCACCGAAGGTGTGTAGGCACCTATTGTATTCGTTCTAATTCGGTTCTTATTATTATTCTTCCGGCTTCTTCCTCTTTTTCCTCCTCTTCTTCTTCTTCTGCTTTGAGAGTCTATGGCAGCCCTATGAACCGTTTGTGGCATTTGTGCAAACTTTAGCACACTGATAGAGGACAGTGTGATCTTCAACGACAACAAATTTGGACTCTCTAACTCAAACTCTCTAGCACCACCACTTGTCCAAAGTTTCACTTATGTTTATCGTTATAACTTTTTTAACCGAATGGGCTAGAATCAAAACTCCGTCATGAAATTTTTTTCGCTATTTTTATATTTTTTGTAAAACCTATTTGAACGAACTAGTCCTAGGTTGTTTGTCCGATTTTCACCGAAATTGAATCACAAGCTTTACAGACCATGTTGACCAAAAGTTATTAAACTCAAGTTGATTAGACGACTTGAGGTGTTATCTCCGTAATGTTAACTGCAGCGTAAAGTTAACTGCAACGTTTCGGCACACTGCCCCCTAGTGGTCCGGAGATACAAAAAATTGCTTTTTTTGCTTAACTTCCCAACCCTTGGTCCAAAATTTATAAAATTATTTTTACATCTGGAGGAGCATGCTGAGTCGAATGATGTCTGATTTTCCCAGGTCAGCCATTTTGGCCGTTGGTCATTTTGAATTGTGTCAAAATTTGCTATATTTTATGGACGCATTGGCAAATTGTTATAAAAGTCGGTATGTGTCTTCGAGACTGTGCCCTGAAGGTGCTCAAAATGTTTCGTCACATCGCCACCTTTTGGTCAAATGTTATAATGATATTTCTAAAAAATGCTAATAACTTTTGATTAATGTTGCCTATAGTTATGAAACTTGTCTTGATACATTGCTTGGGTTGTCCTGTATCGATACCAATTATGCCTTAATTAACTCAACCTTAAGTCAAAAACCTACTTTTTCGAACTCCTCCTACATGGTGTGGCTGATTTGCACCAAATTTGACTTAGATCATCTTCAGACCATGCTGACAAAAATGTATTGAATTTGTGTCGAGGTGTAACGGTTTTTGTTTACTGCACTGAAGGATGGCATGATGCCAAATGACATCTGAGGCTGTATCTCTGGTTGTAGTTATAGAATTTTCCAGTTGCTCTGTAGTTTGTTGCCCTGCTTGTTTATGATGTGGCCGCTGGGCTACTTGGCCCCGATAATTGCTGCTTGCAGCTATATTTAGGGGCCAAGCACAGAAGGTGCGTAGGCACGTATTGTATCCGTTCCGGTTCTTATTATTATTCTTCCGGCTTCTTCCTCTTCTTCTTCTTCTTCTTCTTCTTCCGCTCTGGGAGTCTATAGCAGACCTATGAACCATTTGTGCAAACTTTGGCACACTGATAGAGGACAGTCTGATTCTCAACCACAACAAATTTGGACTAACTCAAACTCTGTTGTTGTTGTTATTATTATCCCTAGTAAGTTCCCTAGTAAGTACCACTCCAGTTTAAACTACATCTCAAATGTCTGCTTGTGCTATTTGCAACTTGATGCATATCTTTAGGTTATTTTAGAAATTGTGGTTTCATTTTGATTTTGATACAGTGTACGATTGCATTTAGCGGCATAGTTATCTCTGTATCTTTAGGAGCAACACGCAAACACGCGCTTAGGATTTCTCTCATTGTCTCCTTCTCCTTCTCTTTTTTTTTTTTTTTTTTCCACATGCTGAATGTCTGCTTTTGATGTACTTTTAGTAAATGTGTCTGTGCTCACACGCAAGTCACACACATCTGAACAAGATCACTGTCACATGGTTTGTATCCACCCATTGAAGATGGTCTGAATTAGTTTTTTAAAACATGGGCATGGACCATGGACACAAACATCTACCTGAATCTAATAGATATTTGTCCATGATCCTTCAGTATTTCTGGATCAGAGAGTCATTTTATATTTGGTTTATGGTTTATATCTAGCAGATTCTAAATTGGACTGGAATTGTGTTCTCTTCTCCTCTGAATCAGCATGCATGAGTAAGATGGCCACATGGTGTTTTCAGTTCTGCAAAGTTTAAGCCTGTTTTTTCATACTTGGCCATTGGTCTAATTGATTCAAAATTTGGTATGTATCATCTAGAGCGGTGGTTCTCAGCGTCATTGTCACAAAGACTTCCATCATCTATATAATTATTCAATAACCAGACACTTCTAGGCTTCTTTGTTATGTTCAAATACTGTAGGATTATTCTTGAATGATTCTGATGGGGTGAATTAAACTGAGCTACCGTTTATCATGATTTTAATGATTTGGCTTATTTTACTGCTTGCTTTTTTTTTTTCTTTTTTTTCTTTTTTTGACTGTCCCTTTGACATTTGCTGAGACCATCTTAGCATCAGAATTATTTGAAGGAAAAAAAACACATTTAATTAATTCACAGTACAATATTTTGGACAAAAAAATAACCAGGAAGTTCCCAGAATGAGAATGAGAGTTCCCAGAGGAGAGTGGCCAGACTGGTTCGAGCTGATAGAAAGGCAATAGTAACTCAAATAACTACTCGTTACAACCAAGGTATGCAGAAGAGCATCTCTGAATGCACAACACGTCGAACCTCGAGGCAGATAAGCTAGACCACAGCAGAAGCAAACACCGGGTGCCTCTCCTGTCAGCTAAGAATAGGAAACCGAGGCTACAATTCGCACAGGCTCACCAAAATTGGACAATAGAAGATTGGAAAAATGTTGCCTGGTCTGATGAGTCTCGATTTCTGCTGCAGCATTCTAATGGTAGGGTCAGAATTTGGCATCAACAACTATAAGAGATTTTAGGAATCACCCACCACTGCGCATTGTTCCAGTCGAACCATACAGTATTTCAAAATGAAAAAATTACAGCTTAGAAAAAACTTTTAAAAAGATGAAAACCTTGATATACTTAGCATAGCTGAATAATGTGATTTCAGTAAATAGAAATTACACACCATGAGCCTCAAACACCATTGTTTTCTCATTTTCATGAAAATCCTTGTGAAAAACAGCCCAATTGAACTCTGATGATCCACATGGGATCATTAATATGCATGCCCCAGGCTGTTAATTGGCCACAACATTTCCTAGTGAAATTACAACAATGATCATATTTTCCCTTACGGTTAAGTCTAACTACTAAGCATATTAAACGTATGCATGTATGCATGTATGTATGTATGTATAGGACCCTAACCTAATTTAGCAAACAGGTGAGATATAAAAACTAAAATTAGCAGTTTTAAGGACATTGTTGCAAGGAGTGTTCAAAGCTTTTTTTAAAAACAAAGGATATGAAGATATTTGCAGGATATTTAATGCATATATTTTGAAATTTAATGCATATATTTGTAATGATGCAGCATGTAAACAAAGTACAAGTGTTTAATGCACGTTTGTTCATCGTTATATCTCTAGCTCTTGAATTTTCTATAGCAAAAGGATGCCAGTAAACTGTATATGCAGAGGTTATTCATTTCTGTCTGTATTTTGAAATATACGTTAAAGCTTCAAAACACAACTGTAAATACATCTTTGTTGGTCCCTTATGTCGAGCATAATTATAATTTAGCCTATATTTTCATGCAAACTAGGTTATCTGGTGGCTTGAAGATAGTTCACTCGTTCTAGCTAAAATAATTATCTTCATCAACTCAGTTGTTGAAGAGATTAAGATTATATACTCTGGTATCTCAGAGCTGTGGAGCATCAGAGCAGGCCTCATTACCATTCATGACTGTTCCAAATATGGTCAAATCCATGTTTTTAATTCTAGGGGTAATTCTGTTGGTTATAAATTAACTCATACACTTTTTCGGGAGATTTTTATTTTTTTTAAACCTGCTCAAGTCTGATTAAGAGCCGGTGTGCTCCAAACATTACATGCTTTGTGTCAGCCTTTTTAATTTAATAAACTGGCATTTTTGGAGCTTTTGGTGTTTAGCTGAGCACCAATTAAACTGATGTGCATGCCTTTGTGTATTTTTTCATTAAACTTAATTAAGGCACATACCTACTATGTTGATATCAAAGAAAAATGTAACATTGAATCAGTGCACACTGTGGCCCCATTAACAATGCGCTGCTGAAGACTTGGCTTCATTGAAAGTGGTGGACCACAGTCCTCAAAGTGCACAGTGTTTATTTTTCCTCCTGCATGTGCTACACTGTTCCTTTGGTACATATTCATGCCATATGTAGCACACTAAATTAATCATGTGGTGAGTAGAGAGTTCTCATGCACATAAGCCGCAAGGGTGCTAAATCCAAATCTCTGGCACCATGCATGCAGTTTTTACATTGTTATACTAAAGCTCTAAGAAATGAAACCATAATTAAAAACCTACATCTAGTCACTGGAAGCTGTGTTCTAAAGTAAAATAATGAGTAAAACACAAAGTAATTTAATTTTATATAATTTTGACTCCATAATTTGGAATCAATATTGATTGATTTGATTGATTGATTGATTGATTGATTGATAATCTATAGCTAAATGTAAAAGCAAGGTCAAAATGAGTAAATTATAATTTTTTTATTTAATTGAAAGAAAAGACATATTTAGAAGAAATAATATATTGAATAACATATTTAATTAAAGAGATTGAATAATTCTATCATTATGTACTCACCCTTCACTTGCCATTATTTCTTCTGTTGAACAAAAATAAGATATTTTGAAGAAAGCTTGAAAACCTGTAACCATTGACTTCTATAGTATTTGTTTTTCCTACTATGGAATTCAATGGTTACGTATTTTCAGCTTTCTATAAAATATCATCTTTTGTGTTTTAACAGAAAATACTTCTCCCCTTTTGGGTGAGTAAATAGTGGGGTACATTTTACCTTTTGGGTGTACGATCCCTTTAAGAATCACTACAAATTAACTTTTAAGTAAGAGAATCTCACTTTTACATTTCTCCAGTTATTTTACATGAATTATTGTAAAAGTTAGGACCAATCTACAATCTCAATGTTTCATTAAAGATAATTACTTTGATAATTAGTCCCATTCAAACGTAGATGTTCTTTAAAGAATGCTATGGTAACCACTGTTATTCAAAATACCATAGATACAGCTATTTTTAGTTGAGACATTTGGTTACTTTGGTGACAGGGTAATTGTCCACCAGTGAATGTCATATAAAACAACAAGCTTTTTTTAACATTTATTTGAAAGAGATCTGAATCTGATATTTTACTTTACACTCTGTTTAATTAACTAGTGTAAAATGGCAGTTTATGGTACTTTTTGACATTATTAAAACACACATTTTGTACTTGAAGTTTGTAGGCCCTTCCCATAGACACATTTAGCAATTGTGTAGCACAGTGGTGCACAAACTCAGTCCTGGAGGGCCACTGTTCAGCCTAGTTTAGCTCAACCCTCATTTGGACATACCTGAACCAGCTAGCCAGATGCTTACTAGTCATATTAGAAGATTCCAGATAGGTGTGTTAAGACAAGTTGGAGCTAAACTCTGCAGGGTATTAGTTTAAGCACCCCTTTTCTAGCATATTTCTAACAAAAATGATTTGTGCCTACTGTAATTAAAATACAATCTGAGCTAAGCATTCACAATTTTAAGTCCTCACCAGCAGCACATCTGTACACTCACCACTTTTTAAGCGTCACCCATGATTGTGTAGATAGTCTGTTCAGTGTGCATTGGAATGTTTGTGTGCAGTTCTGTCCTGGGGATATTTAGTGGTCCTGATTACAGTATGGATGAAAGCTAATCAAGCGCACTGACCTGTGCCAGCCAGAGCAAAGACTTGAGTGTGTGTTTAGGCTTTGAGAAAAGCCTGTGATTGCACATCCTCTTCCTTTTCCATCTCATAACCCCAGTCCAACCCAAACACTGCTAACATCCATATACACATGGGGCAAAACGGGAATGCACCCTTTTTCCTGTAAAACAACATTCGCCAACACTATAAATGGTCAAGCACAAAAGCGGTTGACCTGTTGGGGAGTAAACTTTATTTCGCTGGACACAGTACAGCCAAGGTCAATTTGAACTTAATTAAATGAATGGCCAATGTTGTTTACCTTCTCTTCCTGCTGCCCCCATGTCTAAGTCTGTTTGTTTTTCCCCGTTTTGCTCATGTTTGGGTTTGACTGCATTCCTAGCAAGCTTGTCTAGTTCTAAACTATGTGCTGTTGATGGGTACTATTTAGAAGCAGGCAGGAACTGTACCAGCTCGGTGAATAACTGCTCCAGACCCTTAGTAATCTAATGTGTGTCTGTTACCGTTTTAATCATTTTGCTATATAATTCAGTTTGCTGTTTTGTGGTGCTTTCATACTTGGTTCAGATGTTTAGATGCTTAGTTCAAAACATTTTTGATCATGTTATCAGTTGTCAAAGAAGCATGTGTCTGAAAACGTGTCTAAATGTTATTTTATAGTTTTTAAAAGTGTCATGATAAATCACAGTGGCCACATTGAGAACACCAAAATGCTATAATAAAAGTACACTGGACAATTTTGTTTACCCAATTCACCCACTGTATACCGCATGTCTTTAGACTGTGGGGGAAACCGGAGCACATGGAAAATCCACTCAGAAGTGCTTCCTAGACCAGTTGGGACTTGAACCAGCAAACTTCTTGCTGTGAGACAACAGTGCTTATCATTGAGCTATTGTGCCACCCCATAAGATAGGATTGTATATTGTAAAGCATTCCAGTTCTTAAAGGAAAGGATACTGTGGAGGCCACCTACTACACGGTGGGGAGTTGTGACAAACACGCATATGGCTAGCCCCGTCAGGTGGAGAACTACATATGGGAAGATGGTTAGCTGGTAGAGAAGACATTGATTTACCCAGTAATGAACAGCTGGGTCTGCCTCCTTCAAAGGCAGCACTTTCAAGTTCGCTACATGGTTTTTAAATGACGTAATGAGAACCTTGGGCATCCCCCTTAGACCCCATGCATGCTCATTCCACATGTTGTGGATGTCCACAAGTAAATGACACTTGACGTGAGCTGGTGTGCTTTGCCCATCTTGGGACTGGGCTGTACGGTCAGTGCTGCAGTGGTCTCATATCAAGCAATCTGAGCAGAGAGCACAGTCATAGGTGTCAAATGCCCCAGGATTGAGGACATGTGTCTTCCAAAGAGGGGACAGTGCACCCTCCACAAACTTCTGGAAGACCTGTGGAAACAAGGGTAGGATTTGTATTTTAATGTCCGACCCCCACTTCTGCATGAGCATCCTGTAGGCATCTCATGTACAAGATTGATTCGAAATGCACAGAATCAGGATCGGTCATAATCTACCGCTCTTATAGAGTACAATGAAGTATGTGATGTAAAACCTGCTCTTCTTCATCGCTCATAATTTTAGGGTTTAGTCAGAGATGGCAATCTTGGACCACTAGTATGGACATCACCCTCCCCAGGTTGCAAATGGCTACCTATGCTTATGAAAGCATAATTGGTAGGGGTGCATGGGTCCCACATGACCCATGGGGAGGGACTGCCCTAATGAAGCCTGGCCAGGACTGGTTTGGTAGGCCTAACTTAATAGGCCAGGTATGTGATTATAGCGTGCAAGGTGGAGGCAGCATGGCCCGCAGCAGTGCAAACTCTAGCATCCAGAGATACGGAAAACTTGCACACCATGGAAGGGATGTAGATTGCATGCCTCCGTGTGCATTTTGTTTATTAGAATGTTAATACTAGTTTTTAAAAAAAAAAATGTTAGACCCCATTTTCAACTTTGCAGATATGCCTCATCATTTACTGTAATCTGAGATGTTGAGCACAAACAGGATATTGAGCACAAAACTAAAAATGTTTTGTCTTGTTTTTACTTTAGTATGTTAAATAGTTTCTTCACTTTCTCGTGGCAATGCAGGATAAGATTTCGATCACTTAATAATTCCTGCAAATTACAGTCACATTGATAATCAATTAAGACCCGTGAACAACCACTGAAATCACTAGTCACATGAATAGTCTCCCATAAAAGCAATCCAGTCTGAAAGCATTTCCCATGAACATAGAAATGCAAGCACTTGTAAACTTTTCCATGGATTCTTTCAAAAGGCTGGATGTCATGAGGTTTAGACTACAGGAAACTTTTGTTTGGATCAAGGGAAAATGGGCACTTTTCTTTTTGTAACTTATCCAAATAAACCAATCCATATTTTGGCACTCAAAAAAGTTGAGAGCAATGAGTGTTACTCATAAAAGTGCTTCAGGAAAGATTGCGGAAAATCAAACTTTTAATCTTGATTATTTCTCCCCCTAGTGGTTGCATTGTTAATATCTTCATCTCAGCCTCCTGTTCTGCCCTTTTCTCTGGTTCTTCTCCGCTCTCTAACTGATAAAGGAACATGGAGTAAGACATGTCAGTAAGTTTACCAAATAATCAGTAAAACCAATATATTAGCATGTGTTTAGAAAGGTGTGTGTAATGTATGCAAAATCTCTTTGTTCACCAGAGACTATATATCTATATGTTTGCTTGATATCTATACATATTACTATATATCTGTTTGTTTGTTTGTTAGTTTGTTTGTTTTTTGTGGTTGAAATAATTGATATTTAATTGATTATAATAATAAAAATAATAATAATAACATAATTCTATTTATATATTTATAATAATATGAAAACATTCTTCACAGAAAGCAGCACATCTTACCTTATCTGCCATATTCATAACTTCTGTATTCGTTTAGAGAACTTTTGAATGAGAATTCCTAATGTTCCCTGTTGAGTTTTCTTTAGTATTTAATGCCAAAACCTTCCAGCAGTGAAATTGATTGTCACAGCAGCTGATAATTGCTTTAAGTGGGCGGAAATGCTCTTGGCTGCACTTTTGTGAAATTTGTTGGATGGAGCCAAAAGGCCCCAGGTGGAAGCTGTCATTTGGAGCTGGCCTGGGAACAGACTCCTCTATTTAGTACAGCTGGTGTCAGAAGAGCTGCCCAGGACAACATCCATCAGCATTAGAGCCAAACATCTGCTGGCATGCCTTTTCCATCACTCTCATCTAATTCCCAACAGTTCAGTAGACATGCATGGACATCAGGATCTCACAAGACTGAAAGACTCTCCACAGCTGCTCCTCGTGTAAATGTAGAGTGAATGTGAAATTGATTGTACAGTCCCTGTGGCAGATATTCTGCTTAGATCATATAGTCAAACATAGTCTGGACGCTGCACCAGCTTGAATGATGACAGATCTGCATACTTCAGAATTAGGAATCCATTTTTTATCGTTATAATGCATAAGGGAAGCTGTTCTGTATAGTGTCGTTTTCTCTCCTTTAAGTTCTATATTATAGATTAAGCATTGTTTTAAATGCTCTCCAGAATTTAGGAAACCCTGAGGATTTTTTTCTGCACTGTATCTCCTCTCACCCCCTTTCGATAAAATATTTTGTAATGGGTAAAAAAAAGTACAGTTTCTCCATCCTTTAAACAATGAGTGCATACGGCATATATGTTTCTATGCAAGACTTTCAATGTTCAAATTACTGCACTGGTATGAGCTGAAATAATTGACTTTTCACTATAATATACTATAATTTGCTCAAAAGTAGTGCAGAATTGTTAGTTTTGCAGAATGGTCCTTGATTTTCATTGAAGCAATTTTCTTATGTGATGACAACATTCAACTTTAATATCCTGGCAACTTCTGGATTGTATTATTATAAAAGTGGTGCCAATATTTCTGGCGTTTGGACTGTGGTCACAACTTTGCTCAAGCCCAGACACCTCTAAACAGCTGCAGGTGCCCCAGCATGCGGCATCAGACAGTGGGAAGATCCTGGGATTTTTCAGACATCTGTGGAACATATATATATATATATATATATAATACACGCATACACACACACACACACACACACACACACTGTACTTTTAGGGTTGACATTCTGACCTATACCATGTTTTGCTTATTTTGTAGGAGATTTCTTCTTTGGATTTCCGCAGTAACTCTGTATCCAGTCGAACTCCAACTCCACCTGGACAATATTCGCCAAACAGCCCCATTGAACGAGAGCTGTCTGTTTCCCCTCGACGCAGGTACATAAATACACAGTTTCTGCTTCTTCTCTTGGGTCACTCAGAAAAACTCAGTTTTATCACAAATCTTAATAAAATTTTAATTAAATGTTAGTAATCATTATTTGTCATGCATTGCATATAAAATATTATTCTGTATTTATTTGCTTTTAGAAAAATGCCTAAATGGAGTTTTTTAAGATATAAAATGAGCAAATAACATGTCTTAGAGATCATACACACTATACAGTGACAGTAAAGCATTTACAGTGTCTATAGAAAATCATCATTCCCCTTTGAAATAATGACTTTATTTGTCATACAGCCTCAAATCAAATCAAATTACTTTAACAGCCTTTTTTTGTTTTTGTAGCCTTCTCATAACATGTGCCTTCCTACAACTTTATCCTGAAGGTCTTTTGAAAGCAGGGTGTAATGTGATGGGTAAAAGTACAGATTTTCAGAGGGTATGATTAATTTCTATAGGCACTGTAAATAGCTTACAGTTAAACATCTGCCGATAGATGTCTCTGGAATACTCTGTAATGATTTGTTGTCATTTAGTTTCAGTTCTTTCAACAGTTCTCAGAAAAAAAAAGAAAAGTATTTTGGTTCCTTCTTTCAGATGTCTAAATGTCTGAGTCACAACATGGCTAGTGTCCCAAAAGTCTTTTCTCTTTTCTTTTCTTTTCTTTTCTTTTCTTTTCTTTTCTTTTCTTTACTTTTCTTTTCTTTTCTTTGTCTTGCTTTCTAGAAAATGATCATAGAATTTGTGCCCCTAATTGCACCCCCCACACCCTTCTCCCTCTTCTGCACATTCATGACTCCACCCTTTTCTTTGCTCGACCAATGCAAAAATGTAAAACGTGAGTAACCACAACCCTTTTATGTTGTCGACCAATACAAGGCAACTGAAACTCACACCTTTCAGGCTGAAACTTTCAACTTTCTTATGTGTCGTCAGAGGTGTGTATATGTGCGTGCACTGCCTCCTGTGTTGCTGTGTGTATATGTGTGCAGTTGTCACCGTAGGCTCTGTTGTTGTTCCAACAAGAGTTGAACTAGTTGGATAGGAATTTGTCTTTGTTTGCACTTGAGGTAAGTCCAAACTGTTCAGACATCTTCCTCTTAACTTACAAGGCAAATGACAGGCTTGTCTGCGGTAAGAGAAATAATGTAATGTGAGACTAGCTCTCCTCTCTGTTCTCAGTGCTGTGCTGTAATGTAATGATGCTGTGTCGACTGTTTTCACTGCTAAATCTGAAACCTGTTTAGAAAGTTGCAGTCATAGTTTAGCTGTGGAGAGTTACAGATGGATGGAAAGTTCTATGCATGTACGTTACATTTTCTTAACCTTGTTTTTAAATTGGTTCAAGTTAAAAGTACTTGCCTTGAGAATTGAGAAACGTGTATCCCCTATATGCAATCAGGGACAAGCAGGTTCTTTTGATGAGGGACCCACAACAGTCCCTTGTGGTATAACCTACACTTTGGTCCCAATAAAGGTGGCGCACCCATAAAAATGTTGTCCCAGGCCTGTTAATTTTAGCCGACAAACCTGGTGGGAACTGACAGCTACTGTAAGAGTTTTCAGGGGAAACTCAAACTCGCTGTCTGTTTTCAATTTGAAGCAAGTCTTGTTGAATAGCCTGCATACAGATAGTGAACCTGCCATTTTTATTCAAAAGCTCTCAATAATGGCTATTCCAAATGCTAATTTTCCATGTTTTCTTCTTTCACATTTTTAGAATTGCGTTTTCTTTTTGTCATGTTGTAATTAATGGCATCATTAAGTACATGCGCAAACAGTCATGTCCGCTATTACATGCTTGCAGTCATACAGGTTTTTTTTGTGACTGCCACTCCCAGATACTGAATTAAACTTGCATGTTGAACGCTGTAAATCACATTGTATTCTGTGTAGTTTAATGCCTCAAAATACTAAGCAAGCACTTCTCGTCTGGTCCAGAGTCCTGTTTATAGTTTTGGCTTATTGGTTAATGATTTCTAAAGCCATGCCATGGCTTTTTCACACAACAGAAATCCTGATAGCGTTTGTTTTGACAGTAAACGTTACAAGCCAGCTATCACAAGGCCACTGCGCTGAAACAATTTGTTAATGCATTCCTCATGACCATGAGATAAATTTGGTCAGAATGATTCAGAGCAGCATGATTATTATAACATGATTATTGGCAGTTAGTTTGTCAGTAGTGTAGTCACTAAAAATAAATAAATACATTATTAAAATCCTTAAAGCTCACAGTCACTCATTTTACCTCACTCTGAAGCTGGCTTTTTATTCAACATTTATATATAATGCAAAACCATCAAATGGGCTTTTTTGAATATATGCCCTCTAACATGCAGTAGGATTCTTCTCCAGCAAGAATCACAGCATTTGAAACGCAATGTTGCTTTGTTGGTTAGTTGTTGTTTTTTTTCTAACACATATAATCATTGTATTGTATGTAGTACAGTCCTATCACAACCTCTATCAGAGTTTTGGGTTCTTCCACTCAATTTAACATTTCTTTGCTCTCACAGAGTAGGGATTATATTAATAAGCTGGCTGTTTTAATGCTGATGTTTTGTTGATCTCTGTTATTCAGGCTGGATGAGGGATGCTCTGCCATAGTAATGTTTTCAGAGACACTGATAAACGCTTTCACACATAGATAATAAATGTGAACAGACAAAAACATATTGCTTTGTATTTGTTTGTTTCTGTTGTATAATTTTTATTCAATTTTTTGGTATGTGTACTGTACTAATTTTCAAATGTTTTGGATCAGTGTTGTTGTTTTAAAGGAATTATTTTATATTTAGAAATAATGCGTTAAAATGTTCAGTAGTCACAGTAGTAAAAGACATTTATAGCATCTAAAAAAACGTTTTTAAATAAAAGCTGTTTTTGAACTATTTTTATCAATATTTTTTTTTCCACAAGAATGTAAAGCAGACATAATTTTGTGCGCCATTGACATCAGTTAGCCATCACTAATTTTATTTTATGAAAATGAAAAAATATATATATTTGTCAAATTAAATTAAAATAAAGGACCAAAACAAAACTTGAACATACTGTACTGTATGTGTGTGGTTAAAGTGTTAATTGTTCTCATGTGTCTGTATTTTTGCTCCTTCAGGCTGTATTACATGTATGGCAATGGTTCAATAGGTGTAGAGCAGTAATAGGATGCCCATGTGTGTAAGAAAACTCTGTTTATGACTGTGCATAAAAATGCAGCCATAAACTTCCCGCTGGATGGCTGCTGTAAATGCACACTAATCAGCTCCGTACAAAACACTCAGTTTCTCAAAGCCTTGCATTCATTTTCTCCCCCCTATTGTTTTACTCCTCAGGTCCTCATAGAGGTGTGCTAATTATTGCATTTAAAGAGAGAAAGGATAACTACAGGAGTGAACTATGTTTGAAAAAGAATAAAAAGATTAGTGCAAGGATCTCTATCACCAAGTAATGTGGAAAGGCTTAATCTACAGCTTTCATTAGTTTTTTTCATTTAAAAAAAATACTGCATTTAGTATATATATTTTAATTAATTAATACATTGTATTTATTTATATATTTTTTATATTACATTGTTTGAGGTTAAAGTAAAATAGCATGCAATTTTAATACCAAAACTTGGCACAAAGGATGTTGCTCTTATGATGTTTGAAAAGAACTGTAGCATTTTAGACATTATACACTATCTACACAGAGACTTGAAGTTACCATGAAAACTTAAGGCTATTTTTACATGCGTAATTTAACAGAGTATTTATTTTTTTACCATTAAGGCATCACTGATCAAATCAATCATATTCTACAACAATAGGGAAAAAGTCATTGATTTTTACAGCACAAATACACATCTCCGTTGCATTGTGGCCTGTGACGTGAGAGTGTATTGTAGTGTTTAAGGTTTGAAAATTAATGTTGATTAATAATTTCTCTCTTTTTAATTTTCAGCTCAGATTTTGCCATGCAGAAGTTTGACAGGGACTCTGAAGTATACAAGATGATTCAGGAGAACAAAGAATCTCGTGCGGCTCCTCGGCAATCCAACACCTTCAAAATGCTGCAGGAGGTTCTGGAGGCTGATGAAAAAGGTAAGACATTTCATTTAATTTCATTTAATTTATCAAGGTGCTGAGTGTAATGTTTGTAAATTTCTTGTTCTGTATTTACAGATGCTGCTTTGCTGTTTCCAAGCAAGTTGTCACCAAACCCCCCTAAGATGTCCTCTGTTGCTGGTGTGCAGAAATATCACACTTGTGAAAAATGTGGCACCAACATTGTGTAAGTTAAGATGCACAAAAGCCTGAATCTCTGTTTCTGCACACACACACACACACACACTATTGTATGTTTTCTGCACAGACATGCTGGGTTTGCATAAACAGTTAATGAGCTGGTAACTTTATGAAAGAGTTGTCTGATGTTCAGCCTTTAGGGAAGAGTCGACACATCACCTTTTCATATTTATAAAACTTGATGATTGAGTAGTACTGAAACAAAATTATCTCAGTGGTTATTTATTTGGATTATATTATCCTGTGAGAATTACTTTTCTACACCTTAGTTAATATCATCAGACAAACACTTGACCACAATCATTTTTTTTACCGAAACATTACTTCAGTACTGCTCACTGTTTATTCTCTACTTGTAACATTATATGTTACATAGTCTTGCATCAAAAGGAGAGTTAACCCAACTCTCTGTTCTGTCATTGCTCACTCTGAGGTCATTTCAAACCTGTAAGACTTTACTTCATCCTTGGAAGTTTGAACACATCTGCAACAACATGAGAGTGAATATTTACAGGCATAGTTCACCCAAAAAATAAACATTTGCTGCGTCCCAGTTTGCATACTTATACTATGCCCTAAAAGTATGTACTTTTTTTCTGTGAAGAAAAAATATATACTTTTGATTGTGGAACAAAAGAGTATGCAAGCTTTGGGACATACTACTTGCTCGTTAGCAGATCGTTATGTTGCTTAGTTATGAGCCCTGTCAATCATCCACACATCATCCACATTTCTGTCATGTTTAATTTCCTACCTTATTGAAGAAGCAGCAGCAGGTTAATCTGCCATTCACGAGTCTTTTTATACAGAGAAATCTCCTCAGGTCTTTGGATAATTATGCATTCAGACGTTAATGTCCAAACACGTCTATATTTAAGTTCACATTGTTGTTGCAGATGAGCTATAACACAGAAAATGCAATTTAAATATTTTCCAGTTGGCTCGTTTGTAGTTCTAATCGAATTCACGTCCAACGCATAATGTACTGTGGGCAATATCAGCAGTTAGAGTATGGACAATTCTACACTTAAAATCTTTACCGAAAATGGTAAACCATTCGGGGAACCTTTGGCATACTGTTTTCAACATACTAATTATTAATATTACATTTTGTATTTTATAAATTAATATAAAATTTGTATTTAATATTTCTATAATAAGATGTTTTGAGAAGATTGAAATTGACAATCCATAGTACATAGTATAGTGACCATTGACTTCCATAGTAGGAAGACAAATACTATGGAGGTCAGTAGTTACAGGTTTCCAGCTTTTTTGTTTACCAAAAGAAAGAAAATCATAAAGGTTTGGAACAAGATTAAATGATGACAGATTTTTATTTTTATTTTGGGAGAACTATACCTTTACATTACATTACAATAAATGAACTATTAATATACAAACTTATATACAAAAACAATACAAAACAGTACAAACTGCTGCAAGGGCGTTACTTATGCTGCTGCTGTAGTCTATTATCAAAAGTACAATGCCTCTGAAAAGTGGTCAGAGCGCTCCATTTTTTTGTTTTTACAATTTGTTATGTAACAGCCTCATACCAAAGTTCTACAAACAATAGCCCATAATAGCAAAGTGTAAAAAGTGTTTAAAATTATTGCAAATTTAATAAAAAATAAATACATTTATTTTAAAACTTGATGTTAAAAAAAAGATTCAGTTTCAGGTACCCAGGTAATCCCTTTTCCCCAAGTTTACCATTCAAGTTGTTCATATACTGTAACATCTGGAAAATTGCCATATGTTATCAAATGGCATATATTTTCACATCATTCATAAGCATTCACATCAAAACTAAGATATTCTTTGGCCTTTAGTACAGTTGGTGTTAACAGCATCAGTTGTTACCTTAGCAGCATGCGAACATCAGTCTCATCTGGAGTTAATTGTTTGTCATTTCTTCCATGTGTTATGTGCCACAGTTTGTGTGGGCTGCAAAGTTGCTGCATTCCAAAACAGTGACTGTAGATTGGGTTGTAGTTGTATAACTATACAGATATATTTACTACAGTAGCTTTTTAACACTGGTCATGGAGTACCCTCAGCACTGCATATTTTTGATATCTCTCTATCTGACCCACCCATTTGAGTGTTTGAGCTGTATTTGAATCACCCCTATACCCTCTGTCACAGTAAATAAAAACAAGGAAGTGTTTTCAGACACCGAGTGCACCGTAAGGGCTGCTGCTTTTGCAGTTAGTGCTTGATGTTTTTTTTGAAAATCAGTCATTTGATTGAGTGATTTGGAAGACAGCAAATACTGCATGCATTGCTTGAATGCGAACTTGGGCTGGAAAAGTCATAACGATTATTTTGTTCATAATAAAAATCATGATTGTTGATTTATTTTATACACAACTGACTTTTTGACTTTTGGAAACATATTACATTTATTGAAAAAAAAACAGACAAAGTGATTAATTATTCAATTTGAAATTTGGAAAAAATATTCAAATTTGGGATAGGTGATATACTGTTGACAGATTTATTTCAGACATTAAAAAAACAACAACTATTTTTTTTTATATTTTTGTGGTGGGGTGGGGGGTTGACAGTATAGCGCTCACAATGACTAGTGCAGAAACACCCACCTCTGTGTAGATACACAACAGTTGACAAAAGTAGGTGTTGCAAATGTGTAACAAGCATCAAATAAGTTTGAAAATGATGAAATGATGGCCTGGATTGGAAAATGTCTGCGTCCATCATACACCATGCTGTTTTTTGTGATTCTTGTTAACTCTGACTGCCCAAAATCTGCAGATTAATTTAGATGATGTTGTCTCCGAACACTGGGGTTTAGAATTGCAGAAGATAACATTCCGTAAAGACAGTAGCTAACTATGTTTTGGAATGTTCATTGACTTGACTTGAGTACTGTTTTTCCTTCTTTCAGCACTCAGGCTGTGAAGATTACAGACGATTGCTTCCGTCACCCTGAGTGCTACACCTGTACAGAATGCGGGCTCAACCTAAAGATGCGGGGCCACTTCTGGGCAGAGGACAAAATGTTCTGCGAGAAACATGCCAGAGAAAGATACCAGGGTCCTGGCAGTAGCCCTCACTCAGTTGTGTCTCCCCACCACTGAGAAGCCCAGTTGGTCACCTTCCCGATGCCACCTTCAGCTCCTCTGGTTGGCAGGAAGCACAGAGAGGAGATGATGGTGAAATCATTGTTACATTGTCCACTGGTTCATTGATCCAAACAGTATGGCTAAAAATCACTTGAAACCTCGGGACCCTGCACAGTTTTGCCATTTATTATGACGCTCCACAACTAGAGACTTTAAGCATTAATCTATTGGATATGGAGTGTCTGTATTAGAGCTTGTGCTATTTCTAAAACCGTCAGCATATTATAGTTGAATTCACATTGCCTGCCTCTTCCACGTGTTGTATTATGCTTTGAAAACAGCTTGACATATAACTTGGGTTATTTCTTATTATAAGGGATAGTTCACTCAAAACTGAAAATCATTTACTCACCCTGGACTTTTTCCAATCCTGTGTGAGGTCTTTTTTGTTTAGTTTAGTTTTGTTTTGTTTTATTGAACACAAAAATAAAACATTTGGAAGAATGTTGGAAACCTGTAACCACTGACTTCCTTATTTTTTTATCATTATTATTTTTGTCCTTTCTCAATGTGGATGTTTCTATGGATGGACTATGGCTTACATGTTTCCAACATTCTTCAAAATAACTTATTGTGTGTTCGACAGAACAAGTCAAGGTTGAGTAAATGATGGCAGAATTTTCATTTTTAGGTGAATTATTCCTTTATGAGTATTTGTAAAGTTTTTCCATATACCAAGACTAGGATGGTGAGATGCATCAAGTGGGCATCGGCAGTGCTAATACACACAGTACTGGTTTCTTTATT
>CAIGQW010052479.1:2040575-2053261 GCA_903798125.1 Danio choprae | reverse complement strand
ACCTTCAGCTTTCTCCAGCCTCCGGTGCTTAGACTGCAGCTCTGCACAGGAAGTTTAGCCATAGGAGAAATGATCGTGCCCAACTGAGCCTGGTTTCTCTCAAGGTTTTTTTCCTTCACGTTCATCAATTGGTGAAGTTCGTTCCTCGCCACTGTCACCACTGGCTTGCATGGTTCGGGACTTGTGGAGCTGCGCATCGATGGATTTGCTCTTCAGTGTTTGGACTTTCAGCAATGAAAATTTAACCACACTAAAATGAACTAAACTGAACTTTAACTCTGAAAACTGGACTGACACTGTTTCAGTTTACTATAATCTCCTTAGTTAAGCTGATTTGACACAATCTACATTGTAAAAGCGCTATAAAAATAAAGATGAATTGAATTGAAGGTCTGTGGTGGGCTAGCCTGGCTTGTCTCTCATGAAACCATATAACGTTTAACTGTAAGAACTGTAAGCTTCAAGAACTGTCAACTTTTAACCCAAGTATTGCACTTGAGTCAATTAAAAAAAGCTCTGCAGCAAGTTTTCTTACAGTTTTTTTTTTTTTTTTTTTTTTTTTTTTTTACAGTGTGGACAGGAAATTACACAGAAGTACTCCACAAAGGAAAAAAACATTTATTGGACTTTGAAGGCATTGCGTCAATGCTTTACTTTTTTTTACAGCGTAAACACGGAAGAACCAAGGAAGATAATCCGGGGAATATAAACTCTCTATTTTTTATTTATTTTTTTGATAAAGTACAGTAAAGACTTAATTCTGAGTAACTTTATGAGAATGAGAGAATAACTCTTATTCCTTTTTGCAGGTGAGTGAACAAGTGAATGGATATATTGGAAATTGAAACAGATGAAAGATATGAATACGAGTAGCAGGGGAGAGGAGATGGCAAGTAGTCAGTTGTGCAAGACATGTATCTGAAGACATTTCATTCATTTGTGGGTCCTGTTGGGTAATATGGATTGACTGAAGACAGCAGGACTGGAGTGAATCGGAAACAGCAGGTTAGCAAAACATAGAAAAGTGTTGGATCAACAATGTGTAGGGAATACCAATAATGAGACTAGGAATGGAACAATAACAGGTTTCAAGGTTTACAAAAGGTTTAAAAAAATCTCTTAAATTTTCTGTTGTACCATTTTAACAGTATGTGGAGTTTTTTTTACGTGAAAGAGATCCGCAAGATCTGAGGTATATCTGTTGCTGCTTTCAGTATGAAATTACTATCACATAAAGTGGTATTCAAGCATGGAAATGTTTAATAATAAATAAAACACATAATCAGTACCTGAGGTGATCATTGTCTTAAAAGTATATATTGTTGTTCAGCCACAAGAAATAGAAATCTTTTCTAAAAATCAAAGCAGCCAAAACAAGAATCAAAATAAAATACTGTATTTTGTATTTTGAAAATACTACAAAATACTTTTACAATGGAGCAGGACATTTCTTCGCAAACCTTCTATCAATAGGGCTATTCAATCAATCCCTTCACTATTAAACTGACTCAGTGAAGTAAACAAAGTTTGACAGCAACAGCGTTTCTCTGAGCACGTTTAATTCAGCTTCTCTGCCACCTCATTTACCTCTACTACTGTACATGAGATGGTATTCATAAACCTTAGTTTCTCTTTCATTTTAATATAAATTTTATACAGAAAGTCCTGTCTTAATCTCTTTAATCACTGTAAAAACCATGTAATGCAGATATTGAGTTGGTAATATAGTACTATATCTCTTCATTGTGTTTCCATCCATTGGGTGGTCAGTAAAATTGCAACCATCTCTTAACAGTCTTATATTTTAAAAGGGTTATATATGAAGAGGTTTAAATGTTTTTGTTAAAAAAATGTTTTGCAATTGAAATCTTCAATACTTAATGTAAAAAAAAACTGAATTTTCTGAAAACTACTAAAGTCTTCAGTTTTAGTCATTTCCATAAATCATTCATTCATTCATTCATTTTCTTTTCGGCTTAGTCCCTTTATTAGTCTGGGTTCGCCACAGCGGAATGAACCGCCAACTTATCCAGCATATGTTTTACGCAGCGGAGCCCTTCAAGCTGCAACACATCACTGGAAAACATCCACACACACTCATTCACACACATACACTTCTGACAAATTAGCTTACCCAATTTACCTTTACCGCATGTCTTTGGACTTGTGGGGGAAACCGGAGCACCCGGAGGAAACCCACGCAAACACGGAGAGAACATGCAAACTCTACACAGAAATGCCAACTAACCCAGCCGAGGCTCGAACCAGCGACCTACTTGCTGTGAGGCGATCGTGCTACTCACTGCGCCACCGTGCAGCCCTCCATAAATCATGTTTTTTTCAATTTTACTCTTCAATGCACAACATTAAACATGATATCTCTAAAAAAAAATGGAGTTATCTGTTTTGCAAATAAACTCTTCATATACATCCTGCTGCTGCCGTGTAACAGGAATCTGGAGTTTTTGAACAGTCTGTATAGACTAGAGTATTATTATATACTGTATTTGTATCTCATATACTACATTGTGCTAATTTGACATCTTTAGACAGACATCTTTCTTCTTCATTAACTATACAGAGCACCTGCAGCACTGGCTCCTCATCCTGTTCTTAAGGACTGATATTTTATTCCATCTCGTTTCTTAAGCAAAGATGCTCATGCTGAAATGTACACTATTCTGCCATTATATATTACTGGTCTAGGCATTGTGCAGTATAATATTTTCAGTGACTGTTGACTTGCTCCCAAATATACCCATGCCATTTGTCTTTTATTTTCTTTGTGTGTTGCATAATTTACATCCATACACCAAGCATTGACCACCTTCTTAATCAATTTTCCGTTCTGACCTCAAGCCTAGGCAAATAACTGAGAAAGCATCAATCTGAGGGCGCCTTTTTGTGATGTCATCATGTAGACTTATTACAAAGTATTTTACAGTATTTTAAAAATACAAAAATACAAGACATTTAAGTATTTTGATGCAAAATATTAACCCATTTTCATAAACCCAAATTTACTATTTTGTATTTTAAATACGTATTTGAAATACATGTATCATAAATACTGCCCATCCCTGTGATTTAGTACAATAGTTACATTTAGCTGGTATCACATCTCTACTTTTAAGCCTTGTACTATTATTAACATTTGTTCAGGATTGGGATATTTAAAAAAATAAATAAATCAAACAAACCGCTGACTCTCAGGTATCTTTCCCACTGCTTGAGTGTTGTACAGCCAAAAAGAGACTGTGTACAGTATGTGTTGCTTGATCTCTCTCTCTCTCTCTCTCTCTCTCTCTCTCTCTCTCTCTCTCTCTATCATAATGTGTATGTGGGTGATTCTATTATTGCAGGTACGTTTGAAAAAATTATTTAAAAAATGGTTAGATTTGTCATTGTTTTAAAAATGTTAGTGTATTTTTACACCATGTACAATTTTGTAATAAAAATATTTTATTTTACTCTTCTTTTGGCTATATTTCATTTTTTTAAGTTTTAAATAGTAATTTTTATAATTCTACAACATTAAATAGTTTTTAAATAACTTTAATCCAACAAGCACTGACTTATTAAACAATAACATTTTCAATATGACACTGGAAAGAATTGCTGTTCATAAAGAGTTTTTTGTCTTAATTTTTTGAAATGCCAAATGTACATGCAATTATAATCACCCATGTGCACCAACACTGAAACAACAAAGATATATTTCAGAGCATTAATTACATTACATTCTTAACAGTACATACATTTCATAAATCAATCAATTAAATCATGTAATTCATTGTTGTCATGGTCATACAAGGAAGACAAAGGAGAGAAGGCAGGGGATTACTTTACACGTGTTTTAATGCATAATGTGCACAAACAAGGAATCAAACAGGTGAGTGATGTGCCTGGGTGAAGCTTTACACACGCTTGTTCAAGCGATGTGTGCGTGGTTCAAACAGTCACAGATAATCGTTCATAGCAGTCATAGAGAAACAAGTAGTCACTTCCCTTCGTTGGTGTCTGTTACCACAGACAGCTGAAGCAAGCCTTTTAGGAGCACAGGAGAGATCGGAGCACTAGGGAGAAGATCCAGGAAGAGGTGACATCCAACTTCAATTCCAGCCGGTGAGTGACTGGATGAGGTGAGCATATAAAGGGAGTAGGTGATTGCAGGTGCAGGTGTGTATGATTAGTATTCGGGTGACTGTTCACGGTGTGTGGTGGATGGTGATTGTGAATGGTGACTGGGGCTGAGGGAACGTACAGAGGGTGTGACAGTACCCCCCCCTGCCCGCTGGAGATGGACGTGTGCTGAGTCCCACACCCTCTCGCTTTCCTGGAACCAGTGATCTACCGCAGGAACTTCTGAGGACTCTCCTGTCCAGGGAAATAGAGATGGTTGTTAGCCTAAAACACATTGGAAAGAGGCTTTTTGGAGGGAATTTTGGGCATATTCGGCCCATGGTAGATACTGGCTCCTGGATATTGGTGTTGAGTGCAGTATGTCCGGAGGTACCAGGAGATCTCTTGGATATTGCGTTCGGTCTGACCGTTTGGCAGTTTGAGGGTGGTATCCAGAGGAAAGGCTGATAGTGGTACCCAGGAGTTGAAAGAAGGCCCGCCAGACCCTGGAAATAAACTGGGGTCCTCTGTCGGACACTATGTCCTAAGGGAGTCTGTAATTACGAAACACATTGTGGAATAAAGCCTCTGCCGTTTCAAGAGCTGTAGGAAGATTTTTGAGTGGAATTAATTTGCAAGCTTTAGAAAAGCAATCCACCACCACAAGCACGGTGGTATAACCTCTGGATGGAGGTAAGTTCGTGGCGAAGTCTATACCGAGGTGTGTCCAGGGTCGGCAGGGAATGGGTAAGGGTTGTAGTTTGCTCTCAGGTAGTTGGTGTGGAGTAGTGGTGATGGCACAGACCGAACACCCCCGGACATACTGGGAAACATCTTTGGCCATGCCTGGCCACCAATATTTTCCTTGGAGCAGTGAGAGGGTTCGCTTGCTTCCAGGGTGTTCTGAGCTGGGGGACATGTGTGCACTATCGATGAGAGAGAGACTGTACCTAGTGGGCACATAGGTGAGACCTTGGGGAAGTTCAGGAGGTGCGGGTTCCTTGAGTGTAGCAGCGCAGATTTTTTTGTCTATTTGCCATAGTATAGGGACTAGGAATCCCATAAGAATCCCCGGAAAATAATTTCCTCGTGTAGTACGCACACGGATGGAGAGCTCGGGGTTCACCAGACCATTGGTAGAGTATGGCACTTACTCCCATATCTCCTGCATCGACTTCAATGACGAATGGCCGTGTAGGATCTGGATGTTTGAGGATGGGTGCTGAGGTGAATTTGCTTTTTAAGAGGGTGAAGGTGTGGCGAGCGCCGGGGCTCCAGGAGATGGTTCGGCGTCCGCCTTTAAGGAGGGAAATTAAAGGGGCAGAGAGGAGACTGTAATTTTTGATAAACCGTTGAGAGAAATTAGCGAAATTCAGGAACCTTTGTAGCTCTCTGACGGTTCGTGGTTCTTCCCACTTAACCACAGCTTCCACTTTGGCGTTTTCCATCCGAACCCGCGCAGCTGAGATTACGTACCCAAGAAAGGAGATACTGGTAGGGTGGAAGTCACATTTTTCCGCCTTCAGATAAAGCTGGTGTTTTCTTAGGCGGTGTAAGACTTGGCACACATGAGTATGGTGATTTTGCATGTTGCGGGAGTAAATCAGAATATTGTCGATGTAGACGATGACACAGTGGTGGAGGAGGTCACGGAAGATCTCATTCATGAAATTTTGGAAGATCAAGGGACTGTTTGCTAGTCCGTAGGGCATCACCTGGTACTCATAGTGGCCAGTAGGGGTGATAAAGGTGGTCTTCCACTCATCACCTTCTCGGATACGGATCAGGTTGTAACCGCTGCGGAGGTCCAGTTTGCTGAAGACCCGCGCCTCGTGGAGCTCTTCCAGGGCAGCTGGTATGAGTGGCAGTGGGTAAGCAAATTTAACAGTGGCCTTGTTCAGCACCCGGTAATCGATACACGGCCATAGTCTTCCATCCTTTTTGGAGACGAAGAAGAAGCTCGATGCGGCAGGCGTTGTGGAGGGCCTGATGAACCCCTGGTGAAGGGCTTCCTTGATGTAGCCCTCCATGGCCTCGTGCTCAGGATGGGAAAGGGGGTAGATTCTTCCGTGCGGCAGTTTGGCATTCGGCTGCAGGTCGATACTACAGTCGCAGGGCCGGTGAGGGGGTAGTCGAGTGGCCCGTTCTTTGCTGAACACATCGAGGAAGGAGTGATAAGTCATCAGGATGGAGATGGTGGGGCCCTTGGCCAGGCTTTCCATGACGGTAGTGTGGAGAAGGAGAGATGTTCGGGTAGGTGTAGGCTTGGGTCCGGAAGGTTGGGGAGTGTGACTATCACACGAGTTGCTCCATGCCAGGATTTCCCCTGTGCTCTAGTCAATAGTGGGTTGGTGCTGTATGAGCCAGGGTCTACCCAGGATGACATCTACGTTAGCCCGTGGGAGGACCAGTAAGACTACTTTCTCCGAGTGGTTAGGTGGAGTGAGGGGTGTGTCATGGGATTCATTTTAAACATAACATTCTGATCACAGAGGTGATTGACAAAATGATATTCTGAAAATGCCAGAAGGTGGCAGTAAATGATTTTATTACTAAACGAGTCGTTTATTTAACCGATTCATTTGAATCAATGATTTGTTCAGTAAGATTTGCTACTGAATACATTGACTCCAGCCGTTCGAGGATGATATAAGATCATCATACTCAATATTACTGATATATAACGTTACTTAGCTTAATTTTTGACAAATGTCTAATAATACTCCTAAAACAATTTATTTTTGTTTATATAAAATAATAACAATTAAATGGTGGAGCTTCTTGATTTTATTCAGTGAGGAGTGTTTTGATTGGTGGATTAAAAACTCACCTAATTGGCTAAACAGAATATCTTCCAAAAAAAAAGTGTGCGAATCATGTCCTGCCAGGAAGGTCTCAAAAATATCACACACAAATTCAAAGGACTCGTGTGAGCATTTTCAAATGCACATTCAGTGGTTCATAAATACATCTAACATAATTCATCAATGCATGAGGAAAGTCATCCAAGAACTTCATATATACATAATTGTGTAAACATTTGAAATGTATTTATGTAAGATGCATATGTGTGAGCATTTGGGAAATATTTTTGCTTTTTACTTTTGAATTGATGAACTGTGTCTTGAATTTATGAATTGGAGTTGTGGATTTATGAATTGTGTTTTGAATTTATGAATTGGAGTTGTGGATTTATTCATTTTGTTTTGTTTTTTATTTACGAATTGTGTTGTGTATTTATAAATTTTATGAATGCAAATGTGGCCTCACTGTGGCGCAGTGGGTAGCACGTTCACCTCACAGGGTCAGTTGGCGTTTCTGTGTGGAGTTTGCATGTTCTCCCTGTGTTGGCGTGGGTTTCCTCCGGGTGCTCCGGTTTCCCCCACAAGTCCAAAAGACATGCAGGACAGGTGAATTGGGTAGACTAAATTGTCTGTAGTGTATGAGTGTGAATGGGTGTGTATGGATGTTTCCCAGAGATGGGTTGCAGCTGGAAGGGCATCCGCTGCGTAAAACATATGCTGGATAAGTTGGCAGTTCATTCCGCTGTGGCGACCCCAGATTAATAAAGGGACTAAGCCGAAATGAAAATTAATGAATACATAAATAAATGCAAATGTATTATTATTGAGACTGATCTGGCACCATATAAATAGACCGATATTAGTGACTGGCATTAACTTCGCTGCGCTAGGACCGCGCGGTTCTTGGAGAGGAATGTGCGCACTGAGACTGGAGCTGAATGTGAGTGTGACAGGATGGCAGAGGAAAAGCGCCAGAGTCCTGGAATTAAAATCGTGACCATTATTCAAAGTCAGATTGCGAGTGACACTGCACGGACCCCGGAGTTCACCGTAGCCGCAGTCCGTCATGTCTGCTGATGCGCGACTGCAACTTTAACACATCTAATAGGATTTTTTTTTACTCCAGAAAAAGTATGGACAACGGTTTCGTTGAGGAATCGTAATTGCGCTGCGCTCAAAGTACAAGAGTAAAAACTTATCTTTCCTATAGAGTTGCGACAAAGTGACTGTTCTGCGAGCTGCTTTTTTAAATTGTACGATTTTACTTTATTTTAAAAACATTTTTTTTTCATCTGAGACGTGGAAGAAGGAAAATGCATGATGGAAATATGACATGATGGATGTGTTTTATTGCTTCAATGACAGGAGTGCTGTCATGTTTCAGCAGAAGTAAAAAGTTTTGCTGTCTGGTGATCTATCCATTCACAGTTTGGAAAGGAGTATCTTTTTCCTAATTACAGTTTCTCTAAGCTGGGATACTTCAAGCAGTTATCACTCAGAATAGTTTGTGCCCTGATGTCATGGGCTGACCTGGGACCGCATAGTTGATAGTGTGGGGGACAATGTCGGGACCCTGCGTCCGCATGCCGTTTTGGGTTCGTGTGTTTCTCCTGCTGCTGCTTTATAGGATCGCTGCGGGCTGCCCGGAGCTTTTTTCCAGCGGCTGCAGCTGCACGGAGGAACGCGGTAAAGCCCACCCTATTCCCGGGGCTCGGAGGAAAGTGAGCTGCGGGGGAAAGGAGCTGACTGAAACGCCCGAAGTCAGTCTGCTCCCCAACAGGACTGTCTCTCTGTGAGTATTCATTCAGTGTTACTCATTATTGACTTTGTCAGGGTTATATTTCAGGAAAACTTAATTCAATGGGTCAAAACAGTCTCCCAGTCCAATATTTAGTTCCATTTTTTTGTTTAATTTGTGTTACTCAAACCTTCATGTTTGTACAGACAATTAGTATACCTCAATGTGCAGGAGGATTTGTGGCGTTGGTTGAGAATAGCATTCATTTTATATAACCAAAATTGTTCAAGAAAAGCTTAAACGTTTATTAAGAAGCAATTCAAACAAATCTCCAATGACTCTGAGTGCAGCAAATGCATTATTGACATGACCTTGATTAAACAGTATGTCTACAGAATTTACTATAAAATCAGTCATTGTGACAGCAGCAGGTCATGATGGCCAAATGACATTACGACACAGATGAAGACAAAGTTCGGGGATAGCAGCTTTGAGCAGCTGTCAAAATGTAACTCTATGAGAGTGAGAGGACGAGTAGCAGCTACAATTTTACTTGAAATATTCCTTAACCACTCACTGATTGCTACAAATATGTGTGCACTTTTGGTGGACTATAAAACATTAATTAAATGTGTTCTTTTGTATACACATTTATTTTTTGCTCAATAACAGCACATATTCATTGATGAAAAATATTTGCATATTTAAAAGTTACAATTCTCTGTTCATTCATATAGTGTGTTTTTCCTAACTACACTTACAACTGCCCAGCATTACATCTATAATAGAAATTATGAGGTAACTAGTGTAAAAAATATTGGCATTATGCTCTGATACAACTTCTTTTGGACCAATGTCTAAGAGGTAAGGTTAATTTTGCTTAATTTTGATATTGCTTGAAATTAGATGCATCAAAAGTTTAGTAATGGGAAGGAAATATTAATTTAATATGTTAATATAAGTACATTTAAATTTCTCACAAAGTGAAACAATCACTCAAGTGTGTTCTGAGATTAATTGTTTACAGGTATACACTGTACTAATAGCTGACTGCACTGCCATGTGAGCATATGAGCAGATTGAAGCATTGTATCTTTACACTAATCTACTGTTTACAGACATGCATGCACACACTCACTCACACCCTTAGCCTTCAGCTGAATTAGCCATCTTAAAGTAAAATTAAGTAGAGAAATACATCCCTCCACCCCCCCAACCTCCCACCAACAGAGTATCTGTGCATTTTAATTGTCATCCGTCTCCTTCCTTTTTCACGGCTGTGAGATCCCAGTCTGTTCATAGTGGACCATATTTGTAATGTCTGTGCAGGAAGGAAGTAAAACCCATTGCAAAGTGTGGCTGTAGCTAGGTATGACCTATTGTGCTATTAGCTTGATGACTATTCTCCTACTTGAGACTAAGTCTGTGGGTGTTTGGGCACCTGAACAAAAAACTCATTGGACAAAGTATGCACTTAATCCTGGTGTGAGACAAGGAAGATCAGTCTAGAGCTATGTATATTTGTTTTGGTGAGGAGAGGGCTATTTTTCGTCTGTTTCTTGACATGAACGCCTGAGCAGTCGTCCAACGTTTTCAGTAGGATCAACTTGAATATTGGTGTGGAAAAGCAGGAATTAAACACTCACCATTGCACTACGCTGATTTTTAATGATGCCCCCCTGCTCCACGGTGGGAGCAGAATTGCCTGCACATGGCTGTCCTAACAACGTAAACATTAAAAGCTCTGAAACGCTGTGAACAAGTCCAGGAGAGGAGTATAGAGCTTGAGGATTGGTCCCCTTAGAGGAGGAGGCCCAGGGTAGCCAGGACTCCATTTAAAGAGGCTAGTGGTTCTGCTTAATAACCGCTAACATCTGCTCAACACATTGCCTCTGTGAAACCAGAGGAAATGGACTGAAAAAAAAAAGATAGGAAGGGGCAAAAGTAGGCTGGGTGGCAGACGATGGAGGCGTTTGGAGACAAGCTCTCATGAGCCTTTGCACCTCTTAATATCTTTTATTTGTTTTCCAAACATGTGGAAAGTGCACCGTGTGGCACTTTTATGAGGCTTTGTGTGTTAGAAATATTCATAGTCCTTTGCCCCCTGAAGGGAAAATGAGCAATGCTTAATGAAAATGCTGCACTCAGCACAAGTTTAGTTGGGTGTTTTTCAAGGTAGTTAATCCGACTGCATGTTTATCAGGATTGTCTTTTGTCTTTCTACATGCAGAATATTCAAAATAATATCAGTGCTGTTGTTTCCATGGTCATTTCTTGGGCTTTTCCAATGAGCATCTGGGATAATCACCTGTCAGTTTCTTGCTTAACTTTCCTGCCGCTGTCTAGTTCAATGCACTCTTTGAAATAAAGTTACAAAGCTTTGGTACTTATTTAAAAGGTACACTGTTGTAATTTTAGATACTAATATGGATCAATATGGATCCTTTAGGTTGGGGTATCAAACTCAATACTTTTTCACACGAACATGGGAATTTTTATGTATTTTCTTTAAACAAAGGTTTCTTTGATTTCAGAGTTTCTGAAAATCTTCAACCCAGTAGGAGTTTTCAAAAAAATTTAGTCTCAGTTACCTAATACTGTGTTTGTGTGGAATGGCCAAACCACATAGAAAAAGCTGCGGTTTTAAAAATGCCAGTGTTCGTGGACAGGGCATCAGTTTCTCGAGGACCACAACCATGAAGGGTATAGTTCCAGCTTTGCTACAACACACAAACATGTAGTTTTCAAATTTGCCTCAATGACTTTACTAGTTTCATCAGGTGTTGTGTTTTAGTTAAAGCTAAATTATGCACGATTCTGACCTTATAGAGCTGGAGTTTGATACATGTGCTTTAAGTGCTAATATGTACTTTTAAAGTACCATTATGGACCCTTAAGATGCAAATGTTTATGTTTTGATAAGGTACCACCCCCAATGACAGCTTTTGTAATTTTAATTCTCACAGTGTAGCGTAAACTGTGTCCTCAAGTCCTCAATCACTTAGAATCAGATAGTTTCCTTTTTCAAAAAACAAACAAACAAACAAAAAAAAAAACTATTGGGTTGTTTAAAACTATTGTTAAGTTATGTTCCCTCATAATAGAGATGACTCGCTTTTTTATGGTTAATCTCTGCAGTGACTCCACAAACCTCTTGTATTCTGAATTGTAGTGGTGTAACTGATTACAAATCTCACGGTTTAGATCACACTATGGTTTTTAAGTCACGGATTGGACCATTTTTTGGATCAGCAAAAAAGGGAGGAGACAAATGTCATTTGCTTTCCATTTATACAAAAATATTACTGCAAAAATTCATTCATTCATTTTCATTTCAGCTTAGTCCCTTTATTAATCTGGGGTCGCCACAGCAGAATGAACCGATAACTTATCCAGCATATGTTTTACACAGCGGATGCCCTTCCAGCTGCAACCCATCTATGGGAAACATCCATACACACCCACTCATGGACTACGGACAATTTAGCTTACCCAATTCACCTATAACCACATGTCTTTGGACTTGTGGGGGAAACCGGAGCACCCGGAGGAAACCCACACCAACACAGGGAGAACATGCAAACTCCACACAGAAAGACCAACTGACCCAGCCAAGGCTCGAACCAGCAATCAGCAACCTTCTTGCTGTGAGGCAAACGTGCTACCCACTGCGCCACTGTGAGGCTACTGCAAAAATCATTGGTTTTAACAAACATAACTTAGAACCAGTAATTTTAATACAAATAAAAATCAAGAAGGAACAGCTAAAAAAGGAAAATACTCAATACAAAAAAATGATCTTTGCTACTGTTGCTGATAATGCTAAATATAGAAATCTAACATCTTGTACAACATATCATATTTATTTTCAATTAATGATTTAACAATTCACACATAAAACTTCATGTTTCATTATAGGTGTATCATTTTTCAATTAGTAGTTTTGATTCGCTGATTGTGTCAGTGGTTTAATTTTATATTGTGATGACAGTGTTGTGATGATTTCATTGAGCTACTCATGT
>CAIGQW010052479.1:2002997-2015575 GCA_903798125.1 Danio choprae | reverse complement strand
GTGTGTGTGTGTGTGTGTGTGTGTGTATACATCTATGCGTAATATTTATGGACTCTTATGTTGTGTTTCCTTTGGTTCCCGTGCTTCCTTCCTGTGTTTAGTTTGTGCTGCCTTTTCATGTTCCTTTGCTTCCTTTCTAAATGTGCTTCTCTGGTTACTTATTGGTTAATTGAATATGTCTACCTGCATCTGATATGTTCAGCCTTGCTCTCTGTGCTATACATTCTTTGCTTTTGATCATAAAGTAAATCCTCTGTTCTTTTATCCTTTGACTGTACCATGGTAATACTGTTAATTGTGAAGTCACTTCCAGGCTTGCTATTGTTTACATGATGTAACAACTAATTTTGAATGCCCTACGCTCGTTTCTTTCTTACTTACTATCTTTATGTGTAATTTTCATTCTCTAACTGGATTCCTTTTCTGTTTCCTTTTATTCTAAAATTTTATCTGTCTGTTGTCGAACCGTCCTTATCTCTTCCCTTCATTCTGTTGTCCACCTGCTCTTACTCTCTGCACTGTCCATCAAACAGCAGAGCAGGAAGCGCTCTGGGGTTGACCTCTGACCTCAGTCAGCCAAGCTCTGTATAAACAGCTCATTTTCTCCACTTCCTGTTTAGCTGAACAGGAGCACTGCCTGTTTTAGTTTGTTTACAGAGCAGAACGCTTCAAGTTCTTGTGTGTACGCAGCATGTTTTATGTCATGTGTGTATTTTCATATGCGAGTGTCAGTGTGTACTCATCCTTGTCTTTTATGTGAGAACAATATAGTTTGTTTCCCTGATTTGATGGAAGTCCGTTTCCTATCGCAGCTACATCTCACAATATGACCCCACAATTGAAGCTTTATTACCTTACATTATGACATTATGTTTCACAGTTACAACTGTTTATCATAATTGTAGCGTTATAACTCTTAAAATGTATCTTACTAGTGTAACTTAAATGTCACAATCTGATTATTTACCTCACAACTGTGACATTATAATTTGCCTCATGCACAATATAACTATGACACAATTGCCATATTGTATCACACTTTAAATTTGACACTATATTCAAGTTTTTTGTCTATATTGTTTTTTTTTATTAATATTATTATTATTATTAATCAGAGACATAAACAGCTTATTCACTATACAAGTTTTTGGAAATATGCTTCATATTAATAAAATTCTTGTATCTCACATGCAAAAATGTAGTAATGTAATGTATGTATAATATAATGCCAAAACATACAAACAAACTCATGCAAGTCAGTTTTAGAAACCGAAGACCTTATGTGACACATAACCAGCACACAGTCAATGACCGTGACACAGTTTCTGAAACGTTCATAACTATCTATAGCTCTATAGTTTCTGGGTCCAATTAACCGTTTGGTTTTTGCCAGCACTATCTCTCAGTCTCTCAGTATTAAATTATGCAGTAGATCTGTCTGGTTTTGAGCTTTTATCTTGTGTCTGGCTTCAGTTAGCTGACGGTTCGTGTGCCCGAGCAGAGCATCAGGCGGGGTAGATCAAGGTCAAAGAGCTATTTGAAGATCTGTTCAGCTGGCCGTGTCCCAGAATGCATCCTGATCCTCCCTACACCCTGCAACAGTAGGATGACTGCAGTCGGTTAGTGGTTTGGAGTAGTCACTCTTAGTAATGGCCTGACAAAGGCAAGATGTCATTTTCATTCATTTTGAGCCAAAACACAGAGGCTCACTTTTGGGTACTTGTGTGGTTCTGAAATGTCCTTTTTAATTCTCTTTAATTAGACGGCAGGATGTTGATTGGCTAGTTTGTCCACATGTGTGCATTTGCTGGAAGTCATTAGCATGGTTTTTAGTCTGATAATTAGTCATAGAAAGAAGAGCATGTGCATGTGTTGATAAGTTTTGGATGTTTGCTTGCTTAATTGTGGCTGGTGTAGCTGCCTACATTTGAATCACATCCTTCAAAACTAGCATTTGTATTGATCAGAACTGAATCAACACTGAATAACTTGATCGGGTGCATTTCCCAAAAGCGTTCAAAATACTTCTGCTTATGGCTGATTCTACACTATAAAACTTTGCTGTAAAAAAAACAGCAACATTCTACAGTAAAATTCTACATTTTCTTTAAATCAGTGATATTATTAAATTTGGTAAAGACACACTCAGACCTCAAGAATCAGACCATGTACCTCCACAATGGTAACAATTAAAATATTTCAATGCTGCAGCGCATGCTGGGTGTGGCAGAGTACAATCATTGCATTGCAGTATGCATTGCAGTATGAATAAATTATATAGCTTATTGATGCTACAGTTTTCATTATTTGCTTTTGATTCTGCTGTTTATGTTGACGTTGTTGATTTAGTCACTTTTAGTATACTGTTTGTGAGTTTTGTTAATTGTCACCATCGTTGAGATTCATACGCTGATTATTGATGTCTCTGTGAGCATCAATTGAACCATAGAATATTTTGTTTTGTTTATAAACCTTCATAATTCTGTGGCACATGCAAGCATGTTATTAAATTACTTTCAATAATGGATTATACATTGGTTAACATCACTTAATCATATTATTTCATCACAGGTTGTGTCGTGCTTAAAACAAAATCATCATCACCTGACATTTTATTTTATTCTCCCAAATAAATAGCCCAAGTAAATTAATATTAAAAAGTTTAGGGCTAAGAGCCCAACTAAAGCAAACACCTTTCTCCATGATGGTGACTTTAAATGTAACGTTTTATCTCAAGAAGAACTTTTGTGGATGTCAGACAAAATTAAACAGGCTCATAGTAAGTACAGCTGGTGATGCTGTTTGTGGAGTGGTTTAACTATCTGCTGATTTTTTAGTGATGTAATAATTTCTTGATTTCATTACAAAGCTTTGACTGAAGTCAGTTGTGGTTTTTGTTTCTCTATTTTCAGTTTTTTCCCTTTAGTATTACTTTTTGTAAACAGGATTTGCTAATTACCAATCCTCACTTATTATATAATTAACTCATTATCTTCAGCTGTGTTTCACTGTTTCTTGACCACATAGTAGTGTAGACACTTGGAAGTGTTCATTTAAAACTGAGAATTTTGCTGTGGGGTTTAAAGGGTTAAAGGTTTGAGCTGTAAAACACAGTATGGCTGGCAACTCACCTGCCAGTATTATTTTGTAAAATCAAGAAGAAAAAAAAACAGTATTTTTCTGTTAAACTTGAGTCAAATTTCTTGATTTAAAGACAGTAGCTGTGTGGTTGCTGATGCAGTGCGAGTCTCTATGTTAATTCTAGCTCTACATGCATGTGAGCTACAATAGATTTGGGTTAAACTGAATGTTTTGAAATAACTAAAATGAGCCAGGGCAGCACGGTTGGCGCAGTGGGTAGCGCTTTCGCCTCACAGCAAGAAGGTCGCTGGTTCGAGCCTCGGCTGGGTCAGTTGGCATTTCTGTGTGGAGTTTGCATGTTCTCCCCGTGTTGGCGTGGGTTTCCTCCGGGTGCTCCGGTTTCCCCCACAAGTCCAAAGACACAGGTATAGGTGAATTGAGTGAGCAGAATTGTCCGTAGTGTATGTGTGTGAATGGAAGTGTATGGGTGTTTCCCAGTGATGGGTTGCAGCTGGAAGGGCATCCGCTGCGTAAAACATATGCTGGATAAGTTGGCGGTTCATTCCGCTGTGGCGACCCCAGATTAATAGGGGGACTAAGCCGAAACGAAAATGAATGAATAAAATAAGCCATTGTTATAAATGTGCTTGTGTTAATCATAAAACACATTAGAAATATTTATTCATAAACAGCAGTTGGCCAAATTGAGGTAGTCTATTCTGTGAATGAAATGAGTTTACTTGAGTTTTAATTCAGTGCATGTATTTTTACAGCATCAGACTTTAAAATAACAGTATATTACTGCCAACTAGAACTGACAGTATTTGACTTTTAATTTACAGGTCAATGTTTTTACAGTGTACAGAATTTACAAAAGTGGTGCTGTAAAAACACAGTATGTGGCTGGCAACCCAGCTGGCAGTATTATTCTGTAAATTTACAATGAAAGCTTTTACAGTGTAATGTTTTGTTAGCATATCTCTGTAAAGATGCATCAGTCGTGGCTGCACTTTATTTATTACTTAACATGCACTGGGCTATATAAGGTAATTACATATGATTAGCTTATACATGAGTTAAGGTTCGATTCAGGTGTAGGTTTAGGGATAGTACTTATACTGTATTGCCAATCAATGCCAAAGGTTTTAGGACCTCTTCCTTTTGTATGCACATTAACTTTGATGATATGCAGTCTAAATCCATAAGGTTTGCTGAGTTTTGTGCTGATATAACAGTTTTAGCCCTTCTGGGAAGGTATTCCACAGGATTTAGAAGAATTTTTAAACAAGGCTTCGCTTGCAGTCTCTGCTTTTATTAATCCCAAAGGTGTTCCATTGGGTTGAGGTCAGGACTGTTCACGTTCCTCTCAAGTTCAAGTGCACACCAAACTTGCTCGTCAATGTCTTTATGAAACTTGCGTTGTGCACTGATATGCAGTCACGTGGAACAGGAAGGGGCCATCCCCAAACTGTTCCCACAAAGGAAATAGTCCAAAATATCTTGGTATGCTGAAGCATCAAGAATTGTTTTCCTTTTCACTGCAGCAAAGGGGCCAAGCCCAACCAATAAAAAAAACAACAACCCCACACCATAATATTCTCTTTACCAAATTTTATACTTGGCACAATGTAGGCAGATTGCCAGTTTGATCGGTTTGCCAGACAGAGAAGTATGGTTGATCACTCGAAAACATCTTCACTGTTGTCTTCACTGGTGCACTTTACACCACTCCATCTGACACTTTGAATTGCATTTAATGCTGTAAGGCTTGAGTGCAAATGGAAAGCCATTTCATGGAGCTCTCTATGCAGTCTCTAAACAGTACTGTCTGTATTGCATATACTTTCTATAGAAAAAAGGTGACTTGACTTCACTTCTATAGCACAACATTAAGGGAGTCACAGAGTGTCACAGAAGAATGAATGTAGGTCTAATAATATACAGTGGCTTGTCTTTAAAAATGACAGAATTGTTTTAGGTAAAGCAGCTTACTTTACATTCAGGGAATGCATTTTTAGTATGTCTATGCATTCATTCCATTAATATTGCACCCAGGACCTTGGCATTGTCAATACCATGCTACACAGGAGTTTACCTAAAATGTGTATTTGTTCTACTAAAAATAAACCACTGCTTCAAATGCTGTTGATTAAATCTGATCATTAACTTTTGTGACAAGGCAGTAAATAAGATGAACTAGGTGCTGGTTTGCAAATGGAAGCACCCACACTCTCTCCATCTCAACATTTACACACACACACACACACACACACACACACACACACACACACACACACACACACAGCCATAATGCAAACATGCACTTCAGTGCTGATTAGTAACACACTTCCTGCCACTAAGAGGAAATTAAAGACAGTTACGCTTTGTTTGGCTGTGACACATTGAGAACAGGCGATAGAGTTACAGGAGTCACAAATGCACACTTTAGAACATGTAAATATATGCAATTATCAGGGGTGCACATAACTGGTATGCAGGTGTGCATAAAAAAAAATCACAGACTAGATACAGTGCAAGAGAAGCACTTTTGTGTACCAGCACTGTTGGCAATCTTGTTACCTGAATTTTTCTGGAAAATCAGACATTTTCTCATTCATCACTGTAAAATAATTATTACAAAGATTATCTGTGTAAAATAATGTGTTTGTTTTTGTTACATAAAATCATTTGTTTTCTAAGTATTAATGATAGGCTTTAAATTTAGTTTGTTATAAAATTTCATTAATTAGATTAAAATAGTTTGGTACAAATTACATAGACTGTGCCATACTTTTGGCTTGGAGGAAGGAGGGTGCTTTCAGACTTGCCTCATTAACTTCACTAATTGAAAAGCAGGTTAGGAAACATATTTAATGACACATCTGGCCAATGAGTGACATGGATATTGTCACATGACTGCACTTTGGTTTGTTTCAACTGGTCAGGATCAGAGCAATCAGTGTGTTGTGAAAAGGAAGCAAAACCGCTGAAAACAGTACCTGTGATGTCACATAAACAACATTGCATTAAGTAAATTCGCACAATAGATTATTTTTATCAATTTCAGTCTTTTAAATTTGTTAAATGATTTGTTTCCTTTTTTATATTTATTTATGTTTCTAACATTATTATGATCATTGGTTATGCCAATAGTAATAGTAATATTAATATGCTATATATAATATCAGCATGGTGGCACGGTGGCTTAGTGGTTAGCACTTTCGCCTCACAGCAAGAAGGTTGACCAGTTGGCGTTTCTGTGTGGAGTTTGCATGTTCTTCCCATGTTTGCGTGGGTTTCCGGCAGTACATGCGCTATAGGTGAATTGGGTAAACAAAATTAGCTGTAGTGTATGAGTGTGTGTGTGAATGTGAGAGTGTATGGGTGTTTCACAGTACTGGGTTGTGGCTGGAAGGGCATCTACTGCGTAAAAACATATGTCGGAATCGTTGGCGGTTCATTTTGCTGGGGTGACCCCTGATAAAAAAGGGACTTAGCTGAAGGAGAATGAATGAATATCATGATTCAAGTGAAAAGCGAAAAACATTGTTGAATATTATTTATATTATAATGTTATGATAAGTCACAACGTAAAATTTATGTTTTAGGAATAAACAGAGATAGATTTGACACGCAAAACACATTTTAGCTCAGTGTACTTGCCTTTGTGTGTTTTGTTTGTTGTTTGTATGAGACATAAACCTAATCCAAACCTGTTGCTCACAAGCTCAACCCATACCATCATTCTCTCTTTCCTTTCTTCCTTCCGATAAGATTCTCTCTGGTCTCAGGCCCATTAGCCACTGGCGAAAGGGATAATTGTCGTGGAAAAGAACAGGCCGCACGTTTGATGTGGACCTTGACTTCCTTTTGATGTAAAAATGTATCCACTGTGATTATCAAGATTATGGCTTCCTCCCCCTCCTCTTCCTCATTCCCTCGCCCTTTCCATCCCTCCATTAAGCTGTGAAGATTAATTGGAAACAGCCTTGTCTGATGGCTAAAGTTGATGTTCTTTGTGGCTGTCGGCTCGATGAACTCAATTTTGGGCATCAGCTTTCTTAGATGCTTTTTCTTATTTTTTTTCTCTTTATCTGTGATGCACCATGCATATATTGGGATCATGAACATACACGATATTGATATTGTGGGCACTTTAAAATACTGTGCATAATTATTTATTCTTTAAACTTCTTCATAAAAATTTTTAAAAGTTCTTCTTAAGAATATTGTATTTGCATGTGGTGTTCATAACAGCATCAAATGCTTGGAGACTTAATTGTTTATCTTAATAGTTCAAACATTTTCATATGTTAATCTGGTTTACATTAAAATTCTATGACTATTTATAGGGTTATTATACAGTGCTCAGCATATATAAGTACACCCCTCACAAATATATATTTTAAATTAACATTTTTAATAGGAAGCTATACAATATTATATTTGTGCATATACAGTCGTGGCCAAAAGTTTTGAGAATTACGTAAATATTGGAAATTGGAAAAGTTGCTGCTTAAGTTTTTATAATAGCAATTTGCATATACTCCAGAATGTTATGAAGAGTGATTAGATGAATTGCATAGTCCTTCTTTGCCATTAAATTAATAAAAAACTTTCCACTGCATTTCATTGCTGTCATTAAAGGACCTGCTGAGATCATTTCAGTAATCGTCTTGTTAACACAGGTAAGAATGTTGACAAGCACAAGGCTGGAGATCATTATGTCAGGCTAAATGGGTTAGAATGGTAGACTTGACATGTTAAAAGGAGGGTGATGCTTAAAATCATTGTTCTTCCATTGTTAACCATGGTGACCTGCAAAGAAACGCGTGCAGCCATCATTGCGTTGCATAAAAATGGCTTCACAGGCAAGGATATTGTGGCTACTAAGATTGCACCTAATCAACCATTTATAGGATCATCAAGAACTTCAAGGAAAGAGGTTTAATTCTTGTTAAGAAGGCTTCAGGGCGTTCAAGAAAGTCTAGCAAGCTCCAGGATTGTCTCCTAAAGAGGAATCAGCTGCGGGATCAGAGTGCCACCAGTGCAGAGCTTGCTCAGGAATGGCAGCAGGCAGGTGTGAGCGCATCTGCACGCACAGTGAGGCGAAGACTTTTGGAAGATGGCCTGGTGTCAAGAAGGGCAGCAAAGAAGCCACTTCTCTCCAAAAAAAACAAACATCAGGGACAGATTGATTTTCTGCAAAAAGTATGGCAAATGGACTGCTCAGGACTGGGGCAAAGTCATATTCTCAGATGAAGCCCCTTTCCGATAGTTTGGGGCATCTGGAAAAAGGCTTGTCCAGAGAAGAAAAGGTGAGCACTACCATCAGTCCTGTGTCATGCCAACAGTAAAGCATCCTGAGACTATTCATGTGTGGGGTTGCTTCTCATCCAAGGGAGTGGGCTCACTCACAATTTTGCCCAAAAACACAACCGTGAATAAAGAATGGTACCAAAACACCCTCCAAACAGCAACTTCTTCCAACAATTCAACAACAGTTTGGTGAAGAACAATGCATTTTCCAGCATGATGGAGCACCATGCCAAAAATGATATCTAAGTGGCTCAGGGACCAAAACGTTGAAATTTTGGGTCCATGGCCTGGAAACTCCCCAGATCGTAATCTCATTGAGAGCTTGTGGTCAATCCTCAAGAGGCGGGAGGACAAACAAAAACCTATTTGACATATTTCATAATGTGTGATTATGAAAGAATGGGTTGCTATCAGTCAGGATTTGGCCCAGAAGTTGATTGAGAGCATGCCTAGTCGAATTGCAGAGGTCCTGAAAAAGAAGGGCAAACACGACAAATACTGACTTTTTGCATAAATGTCGTGTATTTGTCAATAAAAGCCTTTGAAACGTATGAAGTGCTTGTAATATATTGCAGTACATCACAGAAACAACTGAAACAAAGATCTAAAAGCAGTTAACAGCAAACTTTCTGAAAACAAAAATTTGTGTCATTCTCAAAACTTTTGGCCACGACTGTATATTATTTTAGTGGTGTCATGGTGGCGCAGTTGGTAGCACGATCACCTCACAGCAAGAAGGTTGCTGGTTTGAGCCTCGGCTGGGTCAGTTGGCATTTCTTTGTGAAGTTAGCATGTTCTCCCCGTGATTGCGTGGGTTTCCCCCACAGTCCCACAAAAATATTTTTTATTGAATGGAAGATAAGTTTATGACAACATAGCTTGCACAAACTTTTTTTAGTGTGATCAAAACTGATCAAATCAATTTATTTTGTGTTGTAAGATAAGGGTTAATATCTTGGGATTTTTTTTTTCTTTATTATATTGGGCTTTCTGTGTGGAGTTTGCATGTTCTCCCCATGTTCGCGTGGGTTTCCTCCACGTGCTCCAGTTTCCCCCACAGTCCAAAGTCTTGCACTATAGGTGAATTGAGTAAACTAAATCGGCCGTAGCGTGTGTGTGTGTGTGTGTGTGTGTGTGTGTGTATGTGTGTGAGAGACTGAGTGTGTATGGGTGTTTCCCAGTACTGGGTTGCGGCTGGAAGGGCATCCGCTGTGTAAAACATTCTAGAATAGTTGGCGGTTTATTCCGCTGTGGCAAATAGAGGAAAATGAACATATATTCATGTCTTAGGAAAAAAACGTTTTTGATCCACTTCAGATGTATTCTGTCCTCTTACCCCAACCCTACCCCTAAACCCAACCCTGACAGAAAACATTCACAAGTTTTAGATTTTCAAAACAAATCATTGCATATGATGTATGAGCCATTTTTCTATGGGGAGTCAAAGATGAGTGCTTTATGATTTTCCTAGCATTCACTGTGGCAAGAAATTTGTCACCATCATTGAGACTCATACCCTGAATCATGATGTCTGTGTGTTTTGGAGGGTTCAGATGTTCAATGTGTTTTTAAAACCTGATATATCAATAATATGCAGAATCAAACCACTGACTCAATCATTCATTCATTTTCTTTTCGGCTTAGTCCCTTTATTATTCTGGGGTCGCCACAGCGGAATGAACCGCCAACTTATCCAGCATATGTTTTACACAGCGGATGCATTTCCAGCTGCAACCTATCACTGGGAAACATCCACACACACTCATTCACACACATACACTACAGACAATTTAGCCTACCCAATTCACCTATACTGCATGTCTTTGGACTTGTGGGGGAAACCGGAGCACCCGGAGGAAACCCACGCCAACACGGGGAGAACATGCAATCTCCACACAGAAATGACTACTGACCCAGCCGAGGCTCGAACCAGCGACCTTCTTGCTGTGAGGCGATTGTACTACCCACTGCGCCACCGTGCGGCCCCCTGACTCAATCAGTGAATCAAAACTACTAATTATGATACGCCAATCACTTTGATTTTAGTCCATCAAGCCATAAAACAGAACTTCAACAAAGACAATATTAACATAATAAGTGAATAATCAAAGTGACCAAGTAAAGCAACCACTCTTCACCATAATGTTGACCTCTGAAAATGTTTCTTTACTCAATTATAACTTTTAATTCTCAATAAATGTAAATGAAGACTTGGGTAGAGACGACTGAAATAAAGTCAAACAAGGTAGTAATAAGTGAAGTTGCTGATGATGTTAATAGATTTGTTTAATGATCCTCTGCTGAGATTTTAGAGATTTACTGTGTTTTATTTAATCTACGGCTGTGATTGAAGTCGAAATAAGATTATAATAGATATTTTTCATGATCATTTGGACACTTTGCTTAATGGATTGTTATTTTATCTATGGATATTTAGTTTGACCTTGTGTACAATTTTGATTAATTTAATGCAATTTTCTAGTAAAGTCAGAGAAGTTGCAAGATAAATGAGAAGAAAATCATAAAATTGTGTCTTTATGTTTTAATTTGATACAAACTGAAGTCAGTTGTAGTTTTGTGTTCCTTTGGTGATTCTGCTTGTTAACAGCATGTGGTTATCATCAATTATCAAGTGGATCGTTGAAAACAACATTATTTGAGGGTGCAAACCTGATGAAAACTCAACATTGAATTTTCATCTCTCCAACTGTTGAATAAATTATAATTCAATGATGTTCCACTATCTGGGTAATGCCTCCAAATGGTAAGAAATAACTGGTGTTACTGGCATTGGGAAGTCAGATTTACAGTGCTGGTGAGTGTTCATTTTAGGCCAGGGGTGTGTATACCAAAGTCTAACTCTGCAGTCATGGAGATTGTAGGCAGCACATGAATACTATTTGTGATGCCTGGCAAGCGTGTATAACGTAGGTGTCTAGCCATAGACGCATGGTTGTGTCAGGGTGTTTACTGTATATGCATATTTTTGTTGGCCATGAGTGTGTGTGTGTGTGTGTGTTTTAGTTCAGCATGCTTGTTGGCAGGGGTGTGCATGACAGTATGTGAGTGAGTTGTGTTTTCATTGGATGCATGGAAGGATTTCATTTTACATCTCTGCCTATGAATGTGTGATTAGTGACTGTCATCACAATGACTCATTTAATCTCTGCTTTGCCTTTCTTTGCAGAAATCTGAGCAACAACCGTATTCGCATGCTGAAAAATGGCTCCTTCGCTGGCTTATACTCCCTTGAGAAGTTGTAAGTAAACCTCTTTCTTGCCATGATATTTATCACCATTGCAAAGCACAGTGATTTCTTTGATGCTTGCTGTCTAGGCAATGGGCAACTTGAGCCATTATGGATTCAAGCACTATAATATCTAAATGAGTAAGCACTGACTCAACAAATAATATTGAACTTAACTTATCAATATTTAATTTAAAATAAGGTAACGGTAGATAGGTCACACTTTACAATAAGCTTGCATTAGTTAATGCTACATGTGTTTACTAAAATTATAATACTGAAATTATAATAAAAATAATTTAACATGTATAAATGCATTATTTAAATCAAAAAGTTGTGCTTGTTAACATTTAAGAGATAGTATACTCAGAAAAGTAAATTCTGTCATCATTTACTCACCCTTACTTGTTTCAAACATTTATGACTTTCTTCTTTTAAACAAAGAAGATATTTTGAAGAAAGCTAAAAACTTGTAACTATTGACTTCCATCGTATTTGTTTTTCCTACTATGGATATCAATGGTTGCAAGTTTTTAGCTTTCTTCAAATTATCTTCTTTAGTTTTTAATCGAAGAACGAAACTTTTCAAAAGAAAATGTTGGGGTGAATTGGAAGTTATTGAAATAACTTTTTTTATTTATGAATAATTTGATTAAAAGTGACTGTGAAGGTGTTTACGTCAATTTAAAACATTTTAAAATCAAATAAATGCTGTACATAAATTTTTGATTCAGAAAATTATTTTTTATTTTAACAAATAGTAAGTAATATTTATCGAGCATCATGAATGGTTTCTGAAGGATCTTGATATATTGACGACTACAGAAATGGCTGAAGGTAATGTGACTTTGCCATAACTGGAAAGCATATTATTATTATTATTATTATTATTATTATTATTATTATTATTATTATTATTATTATTATTATT
>CAIGQW010052479.1:1988426-2002597 GCA_903798125.1 Danio choprae | reverse complement strand
TGTGTGTGTGTGTGTATATATATATATATATACTGTCTCAGTGTTGTTTTCAGTTCAAATAAATCACCAATGTTGAACTTTAGGTATTCTTAAGTAATTCATAAGCAACTTTTGAGTATTTCTTAAATTTTCACACTGAATGTTGAAGCTAATTCTGCCTGTTTGCTGTCAGTGAGTGTGTGCTGCTACAATTGGGAGGATGAGCCTGTACGCGTGACTATCACTTTAGAGGAAAGAGTCTCATTACACCTCCATATATCACTCGGTGAAAACTGGAGAGATAATAGAGGAGGAGAGGAGGCTGCCAGGGTTTGAAGGAGGATAAAATATGTTCTGTTACTGAATGACCTTCAGTGTTGGTGCATACTGACAGCTAGTCTATATTATTATCTAATAATACAGATTTTTAGCTCTCTAATTGATACCATACATTCTAAAACATGCTGGGTTGTCCCAAACCGTTGGGTTAAAATATAATTTAAATATAAAGTGCAAGTAAATAAAAAGTACAATTTTTATTTTGATAGCTCACATTGTTTTTCTTGAAGTGAATATTAAAGTGAAGTCAATCAACTGAAAATATTTGTTCTGTAATCTTTAATTAAAGTCTGGCCATTTGCTTCTGTGTTTGAAGTGGCGGTCCTTCTGTTGACATCAACCTGAGGACTTCCATAGCAACTGCATATTAATACCCAATATTATTGTTAGTTTGCTGTAATGGAATGATGCGCAAAAGAAAGCCCCGTCCCCTGCTCAATATTCAGTTTCAGTTGGAAGTTCATCAGCATACTGTCATATAAGTCTCAGCAACTTCTAGTGCATGCGGATTTTGATTGCTAACAATTTTACCCAACATTGGGTTTGTTTATATTTAACCCAACATTGAGATTTATGACAACCCAGCATTTTTAGAGTGTAGTATCTTTTTTTTTTTGTGAACATAAACAGATAATTTATTATTCATTGCTGGAGCGTGCACACGCGCGTGTGTGTGTGTGTGTGTGTAGGGTCATTAGATCGTGCACGTGTCCTTGCTTGTGTTCATGTGTGCACATGTGCAGTGATTAGCCATGTGTGTGTAAGACAGGGCTGCCCTCTGTATGTAGGTGTTTGTTTGGGGTAAAAGGATCTGATTTGCTTGTTTTTGCAAGTGCAGACAAGACCCCCAGAGAGCGGCAGAGGTCAAAGGTCAGAGAAACTGGAGATGTGCCCACAAACACACGTTCGTACCTGGGATTGTAGTTAAACTGGGTCAGGATGGGGGTAGTGGTGTTTCGGTAGATGTAAAACTATGGATGTTAACTTTCTGTAACGCATAATTTCTTAAAAAAATATATGTTTTTTTTAAAGATATGTGTCATTGTAGTTTTCCAGTAGCAGAACTGATTTTGGTGCTTAATAGAATCTTTTTTTTCATAAGACAGAAAATTATTTTGAGTCAGACATCTTCACAATCCTCTGTGATGCCCTTGGGCCCATCATTATGTGTGAATTTTGATGTAATTGAGGTTTGGAGAACAATAATAAAATCAATTTAATGGAGCATGGCCAAATATTATGTTAAACTAAAAACAAACAAAACTACAACAGCAACAATGATTAGTAGGAAATGGTTTGAAAGTTAAAATGCATAGTTACTGTATTTTAAGAATAATAAAAAAAGTTAAGATAGTGTTTGTGCAGGATGTTTAAAGTCTGTGTAAGCAGGAAGTTGCTGAGAGTTTTATTAATATGTGGATGTACTTCCAACTGAAACAAAATATTGGGTAGGGACGAGGCTCTCATTTTTGCGCTTCATTTCCTCATAGCAAATTAACGAAAAGAGAGTTGTGGTTATTGGGGGAAGAATATTGTCGATGTCAACAGTGAAAGACCACCACTCTAAACGCAGAAGGAAATGGTCAGACTTTGATTAAAGATTTCCAAAACAAACACTTTTAAGTGGATTAACTAGCACAGATTAATTGTTTACTTGAAGAATAACTATGTGCGCTAGCAAAACAAACATTATAAATTTTGATATCACACTAACTTTAAGCTCCTAAAAAACAGTAATGAGATTGAAATACATGGTAAAGATGTTAAAAAATCTCAACTATTGTAAATAAAGAACCTTCAAGGGTTCATCAGGATGATATGGCTCAAAACGGAACTGTTACTATGTTTTATTATTATTATTATTATTATTATTATTATTATTATTATTATCGGTATTACTATTATTATTGTACAGTTAAAAATTTAGGTCTATTTTAAGTCATGTTTTTGGACATTTTAAAAAGGCTTGAATTCTGGATGAACTATTTTTAATTTGCTGGATACATTATAATTTTTCATTTGTTTTGACTTGTTTTAAGAGTTATAAGAGGTATAGCTGACAAGAATTACTATTATGTGTGCTGTAGAGAGTTAAAAGAACAGGCATGCACACACAATGTACTCATTATATTTGTATCCACAAAACCTTATGCAATGGGTTTATAATAAATATGGCACAAAATGGTATGGCATGGTATATTAGGAAAACCAGCTTTAGAGCTTTTTGTGGCTAATTTTTTGAAAGTCTAAACATACACCTGGCTACTATAACTCTAATACTGCATTTAATGTGGGATATTCTTTCCAGTAAATATCACAGACTTCACTTTATAAAGTTTTTAAGTTGCCAGACATTCTTAGGGTGATGTGTAATTAAACAAACTGCATTATGAGCATTTGCTTTGCAGGTGCTCGATCATCAACAAAGATGTCACATAGCAACCAAATTGCAGTTTATAAACAGTGGTATGTATGCAGTGTTAGCATTTGTTTCACCGGTGCATGATTATGAACAGAATGGTTCATTTAGCATGTTATAAGCAATCTGGTTTGATCTTTGTATAATCCAGAAGCTTTGACTTGTTTAAATGTTATCCCTTGTTTGAATCGTTCAAATTTCCGAATGAGAAAATCTTTTTAAAATGAAAATCTGATTTTAATTTTCAAGTTAGACATTTAAATCAAACAACACGAGACAATTAAACCATACAAACGTATTGTTAAAAAGTAGTAAAAATTAAAATCACCTCATCCTTTAATCTTCCTCATTTTATGCTGAAAGTGAGCAAGGTAAACTTGAAGCATTAGAACTTTTAATGTAGAACTGTTTTATAATGAATACTGTATGTGAAATGGCTGAGTACTAATCAGTAATGAGAGCTACTTTTCTTTTCTCCTCAAATTTTTGTTTTGAATTGAAAACATGACATACATTTACATGTTTCATGTAATTCCTTACTGAATTTAAAGAACATTGTACTTTAACAACACATTACCCTTATAAATATGAACTGTGGTTTTATAAAAGTAAAAGTGTAGTAACTAGGCTTTTTGGCACATTGATTACCATTTGTATAAACAAAGACACTTTTAATGCAAGTCATTCACTCTCTTTAGTTTCTAAAAATTTAAATCATGAAACAACCTACATATTTTTGAGTTTGTGGATGCACACTTAAAGGGAATGGGTTCACGACACAAACCTTCTTTATGGCTGTTTCTGGAGGACGCGATCAGATGTCATCTTATCAGTCAAACTATGTAGCTACTGTAAGGATCACTAACTTACGTGTTACATAAATCATTGTCTAAATAATGCTGCGTCCAATTGTGTATGTTTGTGTACCCTAATTAATTAGCTCAGTTGCAGATAGTGAGTTCATTATTATTGCGATGCTGTTTTATGTTGAAGTTTCTTGTATTTATTAATTGAGTAGGTGTAGCTTTTGAGAGAGCTTTCAGGTGATTGTGTGATTTTATGTTTGCTATCGCTAGTTTCTCTGAAATAGCCTATCCTCGCTTTAAAGGAACATTCAACCTCTATTTTCTTGAAAAAGGCTCATTTTACAAGTTTCCAAGAGTTGACTTAAACCATTTTTTGAAACCGTTCAGCCGATTTCTTGTTCTAGGGTGGTCACCATTACACTGTAAAAGATGTCCATGATTTTAACAGTAAAAGTCTGTACAATCTACAGTGAAAACCTGTTAAATGATTAATTCAATTCAGTTCAAGTTTATTATATAGCGCTTTTTACAATGTAGATTGTGTCAAAGCAGCTTAACATAGTTCTAGTAAAGTCTAGATTTCAGAGTTGAAGTTCAGTTTAGTTCAGTTCAGTTCAGTGTGGTTTAAATTTCACTGCTGAAAGTTCAAACACTGAAGAGCAAATCCACCGAAGCACAGCTCCACAAGTCCTGATCCGAGCAAGCCAGTGGCAAGGAAAAAAAACTTCACCAATTGACAAAGTGAAGGGGAAAAAAAACCTTGAGAGAAACCAGGCTCTGTTGGACATGACCATTATTCTTCTGGCCAAACTTCCTGTATGGAGCTGCAGTCTAGGTGCCGGAGGCTGGAGAAGCTGAATGTCCATCGTGGAGAAGCTGCAGGTGTGGGTGTGGGTGTGGGTAGGGCACCCGCGGGAGATCAGGTTGGCCCACAGGATCAACGCGTGGACTCGTTTGACACTATGGCCTTTAAGGGAATCAGTCTCATGCACTTCATTCGTCCATGACCACCACAGCATCAGCTCGGGATACGGCCTGGTCCAGGATACCTTGGGATCATCTCTTCACAGGTCTTGGATCACATCAATGGTGCTGCATAGTCTGTAGGGGCCTCGGGATGAGTATCCACAGATGGAAATAGAAAATAAAGAAAATAATTAGCGTAGCTGCTGTTCGTAGTGTATTTAAACGAGATGCAAAAATGAATTGTTATAAATCAAAATAGCAGTTATATAAACAAACAGAGAAACAAACATGTAAAGCATATGAGAGTTTCTAACACAATGTCTGGTGCATTAAAACAGGAGGAGTGTGTTCTACAGGTGGTTGTCAAGCCAGCTCACCTGTGTGGAGCACACTCATACCGTTATGCGATGCATTGAGTGTATGCTTTACTAAAAAGATAGGTCTTTAATCTAGTTTTAAACTGAGTGAGTGTGTCTGAGCCTCGGACATTATCAGGAAGGCTATTCCAGAGTTTAGGAGTCATAAATGAGAAGGCTCGACCTCCTTTACTCAACTTTGCTATTCTAGGAACTACCAGAAGCCCTGCGTTTTGAGATCTTAAAAAACTTGTTGAATTGTAGCGAGACAGAAGGTTGGTTAGATAAACAGAAGCTAGATTATTTAAAGCTTTATAGGTAAGAAGCAATATTTTGTAATCAATGCAGTATTTAACAGGCAGCCAGTGTAAGGAGAATAAAATTGGCGTGATATGATTATATTTTCTAGACTTGGTAAGAACTCTGGCAGCTGCATTGGCAGTAGATTGTTTTGTATTGTTCTGCATTGATTTTCATAAAATTTTTATTTTTTGATTGTCACCAATGTTGAGAATAAAAGACTAATTGTTGATGTCTGTGTGTTTAAAGTTCTGCCATAGTTCAAACATTTTAATTGTGAATGGTTTATTTAGTCATAAAGCTCCAGTGGTTTAATTTACATATATTATTTATTTCTCACACAGAGCTAACAAAATATTCAACAAGTACACAAGCAGGTGTGGGTGGTTTTGATCTCATAAGTTAACCTCATCAGACTTATTATTATGTTTTGGCTTTCCATGCTATACAAATAGTATGATTAACACAATTACTTTTAGCAACCGAAATTAAAGAATAAAAAGTTAAAGAGCCCAACTAAAGCAGATGCTGACCTCCATCATGGTGATTCATTCATTCATTTTCATTTCGGCTTAGTCCCTTTAATAATCTGGGGTCGCCACAGCGGAACTCATCCAGCATATGTTTTACGCAGCGGATGCCCTTCCAGCTGCAACCTATCTCTGGGAAACATCCATACACACCCATTCACACTCATACACTACGGACAATTTAGCTTACCCAATTCACCTATACCGCATGTCTTTGGACTTGTGGGGGAAACCGGAACACCCGGAGGAAACCCACGCCAACACGGGGAGAACGAGTTTGTGTTCACATAACAGAAATAAAGTCAAAGGTCAGTAATAAGTGAAACTCCTGATGTTTGTGGAGTTGTTTAATGATCCTCTGCTGAGAAATTATTTTTATTGTGTAATTTGTTTTGTTTTTATTAATTATTATTTTTATTTATTTTTATTTTTTAGTTGATTTCATCTTTGGTTTTGGTTGTAATTTGTGTTACTTGGTCTTGTTTTTCATTATTTCTGTGATACTGCTTGTTAATAGTTGTTCGTCAATAATTCTCAATCCTCCTTTAATTAGACACTTAATTATCTCATTAACTTCATCACTGTCTTAGTGTTCAACCCTCTGTAGTGAGGACACTAGTGAGGATTTTGCTCTGGGATATAAGGGGTTAAATGTGTTGATGAAAAATACACACTGGAGTGTATTTTTAACAAAAATATTCTGTAAATTGAATTTACGAATGTAAAATGTCAAAAACAGTAGATTACTGGCAACTACAGCTGCTGGTATTTTTCCATAAAATCAAGGACAAAAACAAAAACTGCAACATACTGTAAAAGCTTTGTGTGTCACCATTGTGCAGGATAGTAGCATCTGTGTTCAAGTCCAAGATGAACTAAGAATATCTGATGTTATGCAGCAGTGTCTTTTATTTAAAGGTAACTGTAGCTACTAATGCAGTGGAAATCTGTTATAGTTGCTAATAATTGCAATCACACATGAACACATTAATGCATTTAATGACATTACTTTTTTGTGAACTGAGCTATAACAGTACTCAATACCAATATGCTCACATTATTAAGAAGTTATAAATATTGTTTTAAGAGCAAATGACAGTTGTTTAAATTAAGTTTAATTATCAGTTTCAGAAAATAAAACTATCTCAAATGTCAATGTTAAATGAACATTGTATCAGTTAATAAAATGGTTATTTTTCGTGAATTTAAACAGTTCTATAAAACTTCTGTATTTTTTACAGAAATATTCTGGCAACCACAGCTGCCGCTATTTTTCCGTAAATTTAACGGATCCTTTTTAACCAGTGTAGCTTAGCTTAGCATAATACATTTAATCGGATTTCATCATTAGCATTTGATCCAAAAATTCAAAAAAGGGTAATTTTTCCTATTTAAAGTTCAAGTCTTCTGAGTCTTTTTCAATAAAGGTGGAGTGTTCCTTTAAGCATATTCTCTACATTTAGTTTCTGGAGGACCAGAGTTAGCACAAACAGATTGAAACCATGATCAGCCAGTTCAGTCTGCTCCAAAGACTATGATTACAGTTGTTTGTATAATATGTAACAAAACAAATTTCCCATTATTCCCTGGGCCTCGACTTCATGCAGAGTTACAGGTCGGAGCGATAGTGTGTGCCCACATACTCCTCCATTGTTACACTGTTTATTCTTGTTTTAAAACAACCGCTTGTGTGTGCGCACATATCTCTGTTCATTGTTTTCAGCTTATGTGTAGCGTAACATGCTGCTAGGAGTTTATCTTATCTGTGCATTCTGTGGGGCAGTCATCCCAGGACAAGGAGATCTTACTGCTGTCTATCCCAAAACTGCAGCATATGTGATATTCGTGTTGAGGAGTGTTTTTATATAATTATTAATAACGGATCTGACAACCGACATTCACTACATCATTCATTCCTATTCTCTTCTCACTCAAAGGGTGCTATCTAAGGAGTATTTCACTGAATTGATGTCAAAGCATTCTTTATCATGACACATGTTATCGATATGACACACAGAAAAATGAAACACTTTGTCTTTTTGTCTGGCTGCTTTTTTTGTCTTCCCATGTGTTGTGTGCTGTGCATCCTATTATGGAAATCTCTCTTAGACTGTTTTGGCGTTACTTCAAGGCTCTAAGTATTCTCTAAACAGCTGTATCTCTCTCCCTCTCTCGCTTTCTCCCTCCCTCCCTCCCTCCCTCCAGATTGTTTCATTTTATTCAGAAATATCAAGCAAATTAAGTCACAGTTCTAATTTTATTTGTTAAACCTTCTACCTACATATATAATAAAAAATACTGAGTTAAAGCAACAGAGAAGCATAATGTAATGTGTTAATGTAACTTTTGTTTTACGTAATTTATGAAATTGCATTAATTATCAGCAAGGTTTCCATTATATGCATTAATATCCATTATGTGTCTTATTGATTTTTAGTTGTTTTTTTTAACTCAAGTGGATTTTGAAAATAATTTCTGATTTTCCAGAATAATAAACCCAATGTGTCTGCAAAACTTGTCATATTTTCAAGTTGCAGTTTGTGCAGATTAGTTTTAAAATGAAGATTGATGGTTTTTTTCTTGTTTGACACAAACATATACAATATACATGGATATACAATATACAAAGATAAACAATTCTTATACAATATAAATGGAAACTCATTAATCATATTGTTATGTTTCTTACTGATAATACATTTGGATTATACATAAAATCTTTGCATGTTTTTGAGAAACAAAATAAAACAATTCTCGTGCTCACTACAGCTGTATTTATTTGCATCAAAAATAAAACAGTGATGTAGTGAATTATTATTACAATTGAAATGTATGATTACGATGTAAGTTCTATTTTACATGTAATTAATTCATCTGATGGCAAAGCTGACAAAAATGTTCAACAGCTTTTACTGCAGTCCAGGTGTCACATAATTCTTAAGTATTTATTATAATATGCTGAATTGCTGCTCAAGAAATTGATTATGATGATGATGATGATGATGATGATGATTATTATTATTATACTATAAGTATGTTAATATTTAACAGTCACACCATGAATATAAAGGGACCCCTGGCACAGTAAGACTGAAAAAGATTTAGAACTGTCGAATCTCCTTCATAATAATGTGCTTACTTGACCTTTATTCACACACCACTTAGGTGTGCTAGTTAACCTTCTCTCTGGAACTTAAGTCCTGTTCACACTGTGTGATTTCAGCCACAGTTTGGTTGTCTGAGACACATTTTTGAAATCCTGTGTCCCCTATAATCTGTGATTTTTAACATTGGTTTTACGTGTTTACCAACATTTAATGGCAGTGACTTCAGCTACAACAAGCGTCAAACCTAGAACTAATAGGTGCGCCCAAATCTGATGATGCAGTCAGCACAACAACTTCAAACCACAGCAAGGAAATGTCAATACAGCATTTTTTTGGTTTGGTTTTGTTATTGACGGACACTGTCAGCAAAATGACCTCTACAATCTGTTTATGTTTGCCATGATGTATCATTTCAGAACACAGGTTACTGGATGGGTCATGAATGTAATGACTCAGAGGGTTTTCTTCCATGTCTGTGTTTGAGACATCTTCATTGTCATTCAGTCAGACAATATGGTAACTGAGATCTTACATTGTGACATTAGGATCATATTTGTGCAGTCTGTCAAGCTAATCGTTTAGGATTATTAAAAATCGCACAGTGTGAGCCAGGCTTTAGACATTCTAAAATGAATTTTCTTTAGTGTGCACATCTATAAGGACTGCAATGTGGTAGTATTATAGTAGTGCCAGAGGGCAGAAGGAGAGGCTGCCGCTGGTTCTCTGGTAGCTCCTTACACACACAGTCCTCCCTTTCATTAAAGCAGACCTCCTCAAAGAAAAGAAGTCCTTCATAGCTCGCCAAACCACCCAACGAGAGCGATGTTTAGCCGTGTTTGTTTTATACCCTTATAGAACGCAGCAGGCTGCTGTAGGATGTCATGAGGGCCACATGCTAGTGTGTAAGTGTGCCTTCACATTGTCTTGGCTTTCATTCACACACTCACAAGCATGTTATATGAAAAGAGCAATTTTCACCTGAAGCCACATAAGCACACTCAGCCAAACCCAGGTTTTTTCCCTTGATCTGCTAAATTTAATTTTCCACTCAGCGCCGTCCCCTATAACAGCACTCAGACACATAGACACGTGTACACACACACACACACACACACACACACGCATACACATCCTGTAATGAGGCTGGTTCCTGCTAACGAGCGGCGACCCTAACAAGTGTGTGAACAGATCACAGTGGCCTGTCCAGCACTGATTTGAGCAGAGCTAATGAGAATAATGAGAGAGAGAGGGAGAGAGAAAGAGAGAGAGAGAGAAAGAGAAAGAGAGAGAGAGAGAGATTTACAGACTCAACAGACCAATCATAAAAAGTAGTTTCGCATGCAGAATGCTTTATTTATTTATTTATTTATTTACAAACCAAATGACAAGTTATATATTGCAAGTTAGTTTAAAGTTATATAATTTATTTATTTATCGAAGTTATGCCTTCACTGAATTTAATGTGGGTTCATTATACTGTGTTTGTAATTAAAGGGATAGTTTGCATTTTTTTATTTTTGGGTGAACTATTCCTTTAAGATTAACATTGTTTCCTATGTAGGTTAGGAAATGGGCTTATCCAGAGTGGGAGAGCAGTGTGCATGTGCGCTGGTCACTGCTATAGGCTTATGGCCTTCTCATAAAATCTGAAGGGTAGTGGCAGTGGCAGTGAATTTAACCATATTTTCCCCTAATAAACAAAGCTACAGAAAGACAGATGTGGATTCAGTCAGCTTCTTATTTAAATAAACGTCCGGCCCAACAATCCTGTGTTGATTAACTAGTAAATAATACTTAGAAATAAATAAAACTGAATGCATGAATCATTCAATCAATCTATCAATCAAACAATCAATCCATCTCTTGGCATACATTATATTACATATATTATAATATATTTTTGTGAATTCCAATTATTACTGCATTGTGTGACCTTGGTTAAAAGTATACATTAATTTGTAAAATGTACACTTTTGGGCAGTATATTTTAAATGCTAGAATTTTTTTTTAAAACATGGTGACAGTGGTTAGCACTGTCACCTAACAGCAAGAAGGTCGCTGGTTCGAGTCCCAGCTGGGTCAGTTGGCATTTCTGTGTGGAGTTTGCTCCCTGTGTTCACGTGGGTTTCCTCTGGGTGCTCCGGTTTCCCCCACAGTCCAAAGACATGCGCTATAGGTGAATTGAATAAACTAAATTGCCCGTAGTATATGTGTGTGAATGGGTGTTTATGGATGTTTCCCAGTACTGGGTTGCAGCTGGAAGGGCATCTGCTGTGTAAAACACATGCTGGATAAGTTGGCGGTTAATTTTGCTGTGGCTACCCCAGATGAATAGGGACTGAATGAATGAATGAATCAATGCATATATACTTGCAAACTATATGTACATTTTAGTGTACCATTCATGCTTGAAATAGTTTAGACCAGGGATGCCCATCCTTCCAGCCGCAACCCATCACTGGGAAACATCCATACACACTCACTCATTCACACACTCATACACTACGGCCAATTTAGCTCATGTCTTTGGACTTGTGGGGGAAACCGGAGCACCCAGAGGAAACCCACACGAACACAGGGAGAACATGCAAACTCCACACAGAAATGCCAACTGACCCAGCCGAGGCTCAAACCAGCGACCTTCTTGCTGTGAGGCGATTGTGCTACCCACTGCGCCACCGCATCACCCCTGGTTTAGACAATACATTTTAATTAAAAGTTCAGTTAAATTGCATATCAAGCTAACTGTAAGTTGCTCACAAAAGCACTGTTAACTTAAATAAATTACATTTAATACAAATTTAAACAATATTTTATTTTATTGAATCAAATTGCAAGCATTGTGCAATATTTTACAATCAATTCCACTTTCATAAAATTAAAAACATTTATTTTTTATTTTTTGCAATATCTGTTGGTGTGAAAACTAGACTTAATTTGACTGGATTACATTAACTTTGCCTCAGTGTTTACTCAAATGCTTAACGAAACTCCTCCACAGCACAACAACGGTCCAAGTTCTTCTTCCAAAGTTCATTTCAAGTTGTTGAGATGTTGAGCCAATAAACACGCCTAACAGCAGGGACTGAATATTCAGTTGCTGGAGTTATCTCCGGCTTCATTTCCAGTAGCGACACGGTGAAGAAAGTGTTAAGGGAACGGGACAGAGCAGGAAAAGAGGAGTTTGTGAGGAAGGAGAAGGGGGGTGGGGGCGACCACTGGAGCTGATAGACTCCAGATGTGACTATTAGATAAACTGAAGGCAAGGGGTGTGTTTGTGAGCTTGTGTGCTAGTGTGGGTGTGTTTATGTTGCTTGCAGGGCCTGATAGCGTCTGGACTTTTTTATAAAAAGAAAAACAGGATGAAGTGACAGAGCATGCGTTCAGACTGAAAAATCTGTGTAAGAGCAGACGGGAGTAGGTTTTCACTGCATCTCTGAAGTTCACAGCTGAATTTAATTTATATACTTTTTTTGTATTTAGTTTCAGTGTTTCCTCCTTTCACGTCTACATAATACCCTTTTAAATTTTGCCCTGCTAAAACCCAAACTGACTCTATTTCAAAGTCCTCCCACATGCAGCAGTGTTCACACATAGCCCGTCATTGTCCTGCATTCATTCACTCGTTTTGTGTTTTGGGCTGTCAGACAGCTGTTTCTTTGTACTTACACTAGCCATGTGACAATGCTTCAATGCTGACTCTGTCAGCCAAACATATAGGACCTTTGATTGATAATAGCATCTTTTCCAAGATATTCATAGTCGGACTTTGGCAAAAGTTCTGGTTATCTGGGTCTTTAAATGCCAATAAAGGTGCAATATGTGATTTTATTCAGAAACAATTATTTGTTTTGCTAGTTGAAAGTCTCTTCACATCTTGATAGCAATCCATAAGGTCAGCATGAAAAAGAAGTTAAATTTGTCATCTTTTGCTTTATCGTGACATACATCCAATTGAAATAGTTTCTGAAATGAGAAGAAAAAAAATTGTAGGGTGGTGCATGATTTTGTTTTTTGGGAACTGACTGGATTATTGGAAGATGGGCGTTGCTAACAAAATGAAGGAAGATTTGAATGATTTGAATGTTTGCATTCCACAGTTGTGGGACCTGTGAGGAGATGATGCCAACCATCTAAGGACTTCAAGGACATCACATACACATAATGCACAAACACACTTTATTGAACATCTATAAATAAACATCACCTATATGCTATCTAACTGCAGGTTAACTATGTTTATATATACTAACTTTAACTGTTAAAGTTATTTTAATGTTTTGGATTTTAATGTTCTGTGGAAGGTGTAGGACCAAGAAAAGTTTATTTAATCAAATTATTCAGTCCGAAATTTACAATAAGCTGTCCTACCTGCCTGGTAAAATAGGTAATTGCATCGGCACACCTTGTTTGCACAGAATGGATTGTTCATCATTCAGACCAGGAATGGCAGGTAAAAGTCAGCAATCTACCTTCTTTTTTTGAGTTTGATATTGTAAATACAAACTGTACTATACAGTTTTTTCTCTCTGTTCTCTGTGCTGGTGGTATGACTTATCTCATCGTAACTCAAACTGCTTTTCAAATGAATAGATGGAGATCTTTGTTGTCAACAATTGACCTGTTATTTACCAGCATATTGCATTATAATCTTTTCCTCTAAATTTATGGGGAAACATTTAGTTATGTATAATGTGTTAGATTAATTAAAAAAGTTTATTTACATAACACTTTTTACTATGTAGATTGTGTCAAAGCAGCTTAACATAGTTCTAGTAAAGTCCAGATTTCAGAGTTGAAGTTCAGTTTAGTTCAGTTCAGTGTGGTTTAAATTTTACTGCTGGAAGTTCAAACACTAAAGAGCAGTGGAGAAGCTGCAGGTATAGGTAGGGCACCGGCGGGAGGTCAGGCTGGCCTACAGGATCAATACGTGGACTTGTTTGTCACTGTGGTCTTTCAGGAATCAGTCTCATGCACTCCATTCCTCCATGACCACCACAGCATCATTTCCGGATACAGCCTGGTCCAGGATACCTTGGGATCATCTCTACACAGGTCATGGATCGCATCAATGGCGCTGCATAGTCTGTAGGGGCCTCGGGATGAGTATCCTCATGTGGAAATAGAAAATCAAGAAAATAATTAGCGTAGCTGCTGTTCATAGTTTATTTAAACGAGATGCAAAAATTGATTATTATAGATCAAAATAGCAGTTATATAAACAAGCATAGAAACAAACATGTAAAGCATATGAGAGTTTCTAACACAATGTCTGGTGCATTAAGACAGGAGGAGTGTGTTCTACAGGTGGTTGTCAAGACAGCTCACCTGTGTGTAGCACACTCATGCATAATACCGAGTGTATGCTT
>CAIGQW010052479.1:1943782-1972208 GCA_903798125.1 Danio choprae | reverse complement strand
AATAATAATAATAATAATAATAATAATAATAATAATAATAATAATAAAGCATTAATAAATAAATAAATATTAATTCGTTTTGTTTTGTTTTTGTTTTCTGGACTCAAGTTCTTATGGTTATGAATATGATATAGATCTTGTGACTTCTGTGTTTTGTCACGAAAAATAAATGATTTTTTTCATAATTGATCAATAACTGCACCACATCAGTCTTTGATCATTCTGGGTAGTTTGGCTGAATTGCTGTGTTGCTCAATCCGTGTCTCTTAGCCAGCTAAGATATATTGGTTTAAAATTCACAGTTTCTTTGACTTTTGCTTCTAGGGTCTGATTAAGTTTCTCTTTGACTTTCTATTAAACCTCATATGCAGCTTTCGGCATACGCTGCATTTTTCCATTTCTTGGGCCTCAAACCGAGGCTCCTGTTACTGTTTTAATGTCAGCTCATTTCGCCATCTCTTCCTTTGCTGCCCTTAAACATATTTATGTTGGCCAGAAGTGAATAGCTGTGACCGACTAGGAAAGATCCCTCTGTGGGTCTCGAGTAATGAATACATATCCTCAACCCTCCACAAGAGACTGATTCACCCAAGCTGTTTCACAAGCAAAGCTGATTTGGAATTAGATGACAAAAGAACACCCAAAGAACTTTATTATGCTTCCTACTACTTGTTTAGGAGAGAGAATGAGATTTAATTTCTTGACATGTCTAACAGTAATGCAAGGTTCGAAGATAAACACACAAAGTAAAAAAGGAAATAAAACGATATCATTTCTCATCCATGAACTACTAAAAGTTAAATGTCATTGCATGTAATGTCTACAATGAAGAAAAGGGCCAGAATCGGACTATCAGGAGACCATGTGAGAATCCACCAGAACTGAACATTACATTTTAGTTAGGACAGATTCTTAATACAACGCTTTAAAACATGTTCAAATGTTTGGTTTTAACGAAGGAACAACATTTTCAATAATGTTATCATTTGTAAAATCATATTTTTTACTGCCACTCTTTATCAGAGATGTATTTCTATATTAACTGTATCAAGTTCAAATGATTAGCCAGTGAGTCTACAAGAGAACAAAGAAATATAAAATAAATATGTATTTTGCTATAAAGTTTCAATAGTAAATATATATACATTATTGTTTATTTATCTAATGTTTATATTTCAATTAATTTTGCTTTTCAGAGGGTCCACTGGAACTGCACACACTGTCGTTATTACCGTCACAGCGGCAGGTTGTTTTTAAGGGGGACAGGCTGCCTTTCCATTGCACTGCCTCTCTGGTTGACAAAATTACTGCCCTTCATTGGCGACAAAACGGTCAACCTGTTACCAGTGACCCTACCAAGGGGATTCATCTGGAGGAGAGCGTACAACATGACTGCACCTTCGTCACAAGGTAACACATACGGAATTTAGTTATATAATATGTAATAATTCAATTATGTATATTATATGAAAGTTGTCTGTGCTGCTCAAATTCAATAAATAAATAAAAAAGGTGATGTTGTAAGATATTCTTTAGTTTGAACTTAAAAGATCTGTTAATTAAATAATTTATAACAGTTTCTGTATATTGCAATTTACTTGCAATTTGCTTTTTCTTTTTTCTTTTATTTTTATTTGTGACTTGCATTATGGGATGTTGATTTTTTAGTCATTTGAAATTAATATTTTGTATAAGAAACATTATATATAGCATTAAATATGTACAATAAAAGAAAACTTGCTGGCAGTTTATCACCAGGTTTTTGTACCATAATTTACAACACCAATCCAGGCAACATATCACCTCAAACTATTAAAAATGTCAATAAAAGTCACTTTTTGTTTTAACTTTTCAACATCAAAAGTTGTTGGAGGAAAGATCAAAGTACCATAATGCAATTCAAAAGCAAAACATGGTTCACAAAATATGGAAAACTAGTTATTCATTCATTCATTTTCATTTCGGCTTAGTCCCTTTATTAATCTGGGGTCGCCACAGCGGAATGAACCGCCAACTTATCCAGCATATGTTTTACGCAGCGGATGCCCTTCCAGCTGCAACCCATCTCTGGGAAACATCCATACACACCCATTCACACTCATACACTACGGACAATTTAGTCTACCCAATTCACCTGTACCGCATGTCTTTGGACTTGTGGGGGAAACCGGAGCACCCGGAGGAAACCCACGGCAACACAGGGAGAACATGCAAACTCCACACAGAAACGCCAACTGACCCAGCCAAGGCTCGAACCAGCGACCTTCTTGCTGTGAGGCGAATGTGCTACCCACTGCGCCACTGTGAGGCCCGGAAAACTAGTTAATTTACAGATATTTTTTACAGTGTATTGTATGAAGGAAATTGTTAAGTGTTACATGATCCTCCTGAATTAATTCTAATATTTCAATTTGGTACTCAGGAAACATCTGCTCTACTGTAAAAACCCAGGAGGAGAATATGAGATTAAAATGTATTTATATGACAAAAAAATAAAAATAAAATAACAGAATCACCATCCATAGCTTGAATCAGGAGGATGAAGATCCAGCTAGGACAAAGGCAAGGGCGGAGCCACCACTCAGAAAATTAAGTTTATCATTATTAAATAAATAATAATAATTATTTTTCTGTTCAGTATTTATACAGTTAGTGTGAAAGCGCTAGTGACAAGGCAAAAAAAGACAGGGAATGAAATGAAAACTTATAGTTTAAAAAGGTTTAAACCATTAATGAGAACAATACTTCTAAAAAAATCTTGATATATAAGCAACACTGAAACTACACATAAACTACTTTAAAGCATAAGAAGAGTAGTAGTTTTTACTAATTCTTCTTTAAGGCTGTAAAATAAACAACAACAGAATCACGGTATGGCATAATCATATCACGAATGTTGTAAATTAGTTGATTACAATATGCAAGGCTGGTTTTAGACCAAACTGTTAATAATGAGCAAGAGTACACTTTTAATAACAATGTATGGTTCCATTTATGTTTTAGTGAACTGATCCTGTCAAATGTCCATGTTGAGGCAAGCGGTGAGTGGGAATGTGTGGTGTCCACAGGCCGTGGGAACACCTCGTGCAGTGTGGAGATAGTGGTGCTGGAGAACAGTGCCTCCTTCTGTCCGGAGCAGAGAGTGAACAACAATCGAGGGGAGTTCAGGTAAGGGAGGTGTCATAATGCTTTATCTGGAGCCTAATAATAATGCTCACCAACTGAGTCAACTGTCTCCTGTTTGGTCTTCAGGTGGCCTAGAACTCTAGCTGGCATCACCTCCTACCAGCACTGTCTGCAGCTGCGCTACCCCTCCCTAACTCTAGGAGGTGGTGTGGAGCAGAAGAAGGCTTCACGTAACTGTGACCGTTCTGGACGCTGGGAGGAGGCAGACTACTCTCAGTGCCTTTATACCAATGACATCACACGCATCCTACATACATTCATACTGGTTAGTGCATTCCTAAAAGCTGCAAGCTCCCACTGGTTAGAAAGAAATGCAGTTTTAGCTTTCTTTCAAAAACAGTGCTTATTATTAAAATAAGACAGAACTGCTTGGCTATTACATTTAAAAGCAGCTGAAAGTTATGTTGCTTTTTTGACTCACTTTAATATTTATTTTTTTAATTCTTATCTTTGAAACATAGTATGTAATGATTTAAAATGCATTTAAAATATTTTAAATGTACTTAAGTGTGTTAGATTATTAATATTATGATATTAATTATATTATCTGTGGTGGACTCTGTTTAACACTCTAAATGCATGGTGTAAAGCATACTCGGGGTGTGTCAGAATCTACTTTTGCTAGTTTAACAACATCAAACGCCCAGCGTACAGTCTAAAGGGTTGTCACTGTTCTTTGAGTAGTGACTGTGTTTTGGGCATAATGTGACCAAACAGAGTCTTATCTCCTATTCCATTTAAGAGCCAGTTGTGCATGGTGCTATTTACATGGCAGAATTTGCAAGTGCAAAGACAGAATGCTTCCCCAGAGAGGAAACTGATATTTTGTCCACAAATTTAAAGCATCTATGGTTCTACAAAAAGTGTGTTTCTAATTATAGATTTTTTCAACTATTGTTTATACCTCTGTTTTACTAAAGTAATATTTCATTAGATTTTCTGCTGCTACAGGGTTTGTAGACTCCGTCCACACTGAAAGAATATTTTCAGAGTCGATTTTTCTTAACATGTAGCAAGATGTAGCCTATTGTTATTTTCTCTGTCCTTTATAGTAAAGACTTGTGAAACCTGTCTTTACAGTTACAGGTTTTAAACTGTTGACATTTGCTCATCATCTCTATCTGTCAATCATCTCTGAGCACATTGACTATAAAAGCCAAACAAGCCAATCAGAGTAAGCACAGATGCAGTCACGCCCCACTCAGCAGGCTGCAGCAGGGTGTACTATAGGGAATGCAGGATTCTTATTATTTAATTTACTGTTTTGGGTATACTCAAAAAATAATTTTTTTGCTGCTTATTCAAATTACATATTTAAAATGAGCTGAAACAACACATTTCTTGAGTTTTGTATTGTTTTATGCTCAATCCACTTAATCGTTAATAGTTAACTGAATCGGTTTTGTTGGGACAACATGAATGAATTATGTGGATCCCTGCATTTCTTTTACAGTGTAGGATCCTCACAAACAATTCCCCAACCATTTTTGTCATTGTATCGTATCTAAATCAGTTCAACCATGTTCCTGGACAACCAACCCTAACTGTCTTTTTATTATTCACATCAGATTTAACTCATCAGAGATCTCATTTATAAATGTAATGTACACCTAACACTGGGGTGGAAATGTGCATACATCACTTTCCACACAAAAGTTGTGATCTATAAAAAACATATTTGATAGGAAAATATGCGCAGTTGTAAGTACATTTTAAGTAAACATATTTTACTTATATATTGATTTAAAGTGATTTAATTAATGCATTATTTGAGTCATGATAATGAATAAATTATTTAAAATTTATTCTGGTGTAGGTTCAATTTTAGGCAGGTTTCTACGCACATTTTATAAATCAGACCCAAGCTCAGAATCAAACCAAAACCAGACCCAGCAGAGACTTGAGAACCTGAAATGGTTGGGTAAGACATATTTCACAAGACATGCAAAATGTGCAGTCCAAATGTGGGGTCCAGAAACATGATTGAGAACTAATCTAGATGAATCACAATTATGTAAACTTCAAATTCCACTGAAAATACCAAAACCACTGAAAGCTGACAAATTTGAGTTGCTGTATTTATTGCACATTATATTGTTAGCTGATCAAGTTAAGTGTATTTGAGAATGTCTCAGTGTTTGGTTTATTGCCGTTTTGCTTCAACAGTACTGTTGTACTCTAAGTTTGGTTAATTTTGTCTTTCTCACTCAGATGCCGGTCAATGCCTCCAATGCCATGACTCTGGCTCACCAAGTGCGATCATACACACTGGAGGCTGCTGGTTTCACTGACACAGTGGATGTTTTGTATGTGGCTCAGATGATGCACAAATTCGTGGACTATGTGACAGAACTGCGTGAGGTTGGTAGAGTTAGTGAGGTCAGTGGATGTATTGCACTGTATATTTGTGTTTTAATATACACATCTCGCTTCTTCATCCCAGTTGTCTGAGGTGCTGGTTGAAATGGGCAGTAACCTGATGCAGGTAGATGATCAGATCCTGGCCCGGGCCCAGAGAGAGGAAAGAGCCTGCAGTTCAATTGTCTACACTCTGGAGACTCTTGCTTGGCCTCAGTTGCACTCTCACGCCCAGGACCTTTCCAGAGTATGTTTTTAATCATGCCATGTTATGTCAGTTAATGTCTTTACCCAGCAAGAGCGCATTAAACTCATCAAAGTGTCAGTGAAGACTTTTACATTGATACAGAAGATTTATATTCCAACTACATGTTGTTTTGTTAAATTTTCCATTTATCAAAGAATCCAGAAAAATAGACTATAATATATAATGTTTTAACCCTTATGTGCTGTGTATGTTTTCATCCACTTTGGGGTGATTTTGAGTCTTAATTTGGCCACAATTTTCTCTGTGTTTCAGCAAATTAAATGGTTTTTGGTGACAAATCTTATTTTGACACTTATTTTAGGAAAAAGCTTTGAAAATTTAAAAAAATGTAACAATACACTCTTGGACATTTTACAACACTTTCATTATATCCGTGGCTGATTTTGCCCCATTGACTTCCTTTATAATGTCATTTATTTATTGCAAAGCTAACACCATATAATCAAGTATTCTTGATTGTTGCTGGTTTTCCCTGTTGGGAAGTAATATTTACTATTGATTATCAGTAGCAGCGCAAAAAAAAAAAATTAGTTTCTAGCTAAAAATGGTATGGTTATATGGAGTATATCGTTTGTGTGTGCGTGTGCGAGAGAGACCTTTGCACACTTACCTTGATATGTTTGAAGAAAAAAAAAAGCAGCTCAGGTCTCAGAACATAGTAAATATAGTAAGTGTATTTATGTGCACACACTATAATTTGTTGTTTTACTCCATAGAACTCCATATAAAAGTCAGAAACTTTTTTGCATAGGCCTATCTAAAGGGTTAATAGTGCCAACTGTTGATTGACAGTAAACGGAAAAACACCAACAATTAAGAATGCATGATTATATGGTGTCATGACTTTGCAATCAAAGAAAAAATTGTTATCATGGAAGTCAATGAGGCAAAAACTGCCACGAACATAACAACAGGGTAGTTAATTTGAACAGTACACAATGGTTAAACCAAATATCAAGCAGCAACAAAGACAATATTAACTTATTTTGAGCACCAAATCAGGACATATCGCTCACTATTTTATTCTTTTTTTTTTTTATAGAATTCTCGTAACATTGTGATGGAGGCTCACCTAATTCGTCCTGCTCATTTTACTGGCATAAGCTGCACGGTTTATCAGAGACGAGAGGGGGCAGCTGGGAGCCAGGTGCATAATGGGGCCGAGCTTTCACTTGAGCAGCAGCTAAGATTTCGCTGCACCACAGGAACTCACAACACCTCACTGAATGCTTTTCATCTCAAGGTTTGTCATGGTTTGTGTGCTAGTATGCATGCTTGGTGCTGTCAGATATATACCCGTATGAAAATGAAGTTCATTTAATATTACTGAATGCACGTGTGGTGTTCTTCAAATCAAACCCCCCAGAAAAAATCTATTGGCAGATAATGTTAAATCCCATAATATTATAAAATGTTAAATGTAAAAACCTATAATATTAAAGTCCATGTAAGTTCCTGGATGCAATGTTGAATTTTAACAGCTAAATTTGAACCACTGAATGGCAAAATTTTGGAATATGGAATATGGAAGCAAATTTTAGAACTGAAATAAAATTGAACTGAAAATTGCCTTTTGAATATTATTAATCACATTTTTAAACAGAACTGAATATTTTGGAAGTTAATTCTGGAAGGTGAATATGACGTATTGAATTTAAGTATGAAAATTTGTTAAGTATTTTTAGTTGAAATATTAACAGCTGGATCCGCGCAGTGGGTAGCGCCAGTGGGCCACTGGTTCGAGGCTCGGCTGGGTCAATTGGCATTTCTGTGTTGAGTTTGCATGTTCCCCCCGTGTTCATGTGGGTTTTCTCTGGGTGCTCTGGTTTGCCCCACAAGTCCAAAGACATGCACTATAGGTGAATTAGGTTAGCTAAATTGCGTGCATGTGTGTGTGTGTGTGTGTGTGTGTGTGTGTGTAAGCTAAATTGTCCGTAGTGTATGAGTGTGAATGATGTTTCCCAGTAATGGGTTGCAGCTGGAAGAGCATCCGCTCTGTAAAACATATGCTGGATAAATTGGCGGTTCATTCCGCTGTGGCGACCCCAGGTTAATAAAGGGACTAAGCCAAAAAGAAAATGAATGAATGAATAATAGATATTGTTTTTAAAACCATGCTAAAATCTACCTTTTTTCAAAAGATATGTTTTCAAGTCAGTGAGAGAAATAAATGCTCTACATGATGGGATTATAGTCATAATTATCATGATCTATCATATTGCCTGCCCGCAGTTAAAAGGCTTTATAAAAATGAAGCGATATAACCATGGAAAAGTATCGAAAACACTTTGCCTCAAGTGACTTTTTGCTTTAATAAATATGTTTGGCAGGCCCTCACATTGTCATTTTTTGTGTTTTTCTCTTTGTAGAATGCAGTGGCTCTTGCTACAGTGTCTCTCCCTGCAACTCTTTTTCCGCCGAACGCTCCTCCTGACTGTAAACTTCAGTTTGTTGCATTCCGCAATGGACGATTCTTTCCATTTACCAGCAATTTTACTGGACATTCGGACCTTGCCCGCAGACGAGGCATCAGCACACCAGTTATCTACGCTGGCCTTGGTGGGTTACCTTCAGCTCAAAAATTCAAGGGATTGGAAACATTCATGAATTTTTTAACAATGAGTAGTTTTGTACTAATAGTGTACATGCATTTTAATAGAGGGCATGATTCATCCTTGGACTTATAAAATATACAATGCTGTATAGCAAAATCAGCTCATCTAAAATTCAGAAATAACTTTCACACACGTTTTCCCTCACTTTCTTAGATGGATGCAGCATGTGGAATCAGTCAGATCCCATTATAGTTTCACTACGACACACGTCACCCGGAAATGACCCAGTCGCAGCCCACTGGAGCTCGCAGGCATTGGGGAGTCATGGGAGTTGGAGTCTAGATGGCTGTCAGCTGGTTTATAGTGACGTGTCCATCTCTACACTGCGCTGCTCTGTACTGAGCAATTACGCTGTGCTTCAGGTAATGCTGTGACTCTTCTATATTTCTGATCCCAGAATGCATTCCACACAGCTTTGTGACTAAATAAATCCAAGATATCCGACATAACTTAATATAAAGGGATGAAAAGTGTCAATAAAATTTTAAATCAAATTGAAATGGATTATATTAACCAACATTTGCTGTGTGTGCCATGTATTTTTTGAGTGATGAACTGGGTTACTTATTATTAATCCCACATGAAATCCTTGCCCGCAGAAAACCAAATTTTTTTGGGCTGTTAATGAGTCCGTTTATTTACCCAAGTAAATGTATGTAATATATTTATTCAGTTTTTCTATTCATTTCAGTTATATTATTAAATAATATTCAAATGTTTAGATTATTTATATACAATACAGCTTGTAAAGTAGTAGTAGATTTATTATATGAGAGATTTACTTTACCAAACATGTGGTTCTAGTTGCATATGCTTTGTAAACCTTGAATACAATTTAAAAAGTAATTTTCTTTTTTATTTTATGTGTTAAGTTTTTAGTTTTAAGATTTTTAACAAGGGCTCAGTTTTTAGCACTGTCACCTCACATCAAGAAGATCGCTGGTTCGAGTCCCGGCTGGGCCAGTTGGCATTTCTGTGTGGAGTTTGCATGTTCTCGCCATGTTAGCGTGGGTTTCCTCCGGGTGCTCCGGTTTCCCCCACAATCCAAAGACGTGGTATAGGTGAATTGGGTAAGCTAAATTGTCCGTAGTGTATGAGTGTGAATGGGTGTGTATGGGTGTTTCCCAGTACTGGGTTGCATCTGGAAAGGCATCCGCTGTGTAAAACATATGCTGGATAAGTTGGCGGTTCATTCTGCTGTGGCAACCCCTGATGAATAAGGGGACTACGCCAAAGGAAAATGAATGAATACATTTTTAACAAGAAAACGTTTGCAGATCCTCTCTGGCCTTGCTTATACACTGCAGTCAAGAATGAGGTTTCCTGACAAGTTACTAATGAATATAGAAAGTCGACAACAAGGCAGCTAGTATTTGGAGGTGAGCCATCAATGCAATTAAATGGAAATTTGAAATATGGCAAAATAATAAAATAAAGCCAGTTTACTTATTAATTGTGTTTTTTTCAGTCTAATTTTCCTACCTTTATTAGAAATATGTAGTCAGTTTGTAATGGGATATCTGTTCTCCTTATGTAAACTGACATTTTATGCTACAAACCTTCAAATGTACAACGCTTACTTGGAAAACAGAATAAATAATTGACGAATAAATCAATAAAATCTGGTTATCTTGATTGCTCATTGGTAGAAACCTCTTAATTCATTAATTTATGTTTTATAAAATATATGTTATATATTTTGTATTTTTTAATAATGTAAAATGTAAATTCACAAAACGGTTTGATTAAATGCGGTTTATTGCCCTCGGTAACAGAAGTTTTGTTCTAGAATATGGTATCAGGCTGAAAATAGAAACTTTTTTTTTTTTTTTTTTTTTGACAGCCTTGAGGTGTAAACATGATGTAAAATGAAAGAACTGAATGTTAAAAATATTTATTTTCTCCATTTTCCTTATAAATGTTTAAGGAGATACCAGATTTCCCAGGTTCACCTTCGGTTCCAGTGGAAGTGCTTCATCCTGTGATTTACACTTGCACTGCAGTGCTGCTCCTCTGCCTCTTCACCATCATTATCACCTATATACTGCACCACAGGTGGTTGTTTGACCTTATTAAAAATGTCATACATATCTTTGCTAACACTAAGACATATTAGCGAATGTATTTTGACAGACCCAAAAATTCAAAGTAAAAAAAAAATTGCTAGAAGGTAGTAGGCACTCAGTTGTCTGTTACAGTATGACTTGTTACTGGAGTATGCAGACACTTAACTGTTAATTTTCCTTATATTAGCTCTATCAGAATCACAAGGAAGAGTTGGCACACCCTCCTGAACACTAGTTTCCATGTTGCAATGACGTCTGCAGTGTTTGCTGGAGGCATCACTCTGACAGGATACCCAATTGTATGCCAGGCAGTAAGTCCCCTTTTTTTTGAACATAATAATAGTGTTTTGTTTTATTAAGTTCTTTTCCCACAACGAGACAAAAATTCCATACCAGAGATGGAGGAGATATTGTGGAGCTTTCCCAGTGTAAAACAAAAGTACAAATATAAATAAGCCATGATTTGTCAGTGAATTGTTGCAGATTATTACAATATATTCTGAAAAAAGTGTATGTTATGTAAACTCTGTGTGTGTGTGTGTGTGTGTGTGTGTGTGTGTGTGTGTGTGTGTGTGTGTGTGTGTGTGTTTGTGTGTGTGTATTGTTACTAGGGCTGCACATATATTGCAAAATTATCATTATCACGAAAACAGCATATGCAATATACATATCACAGACGTGTGATAAATGACTTTTACTTTATGCATTGGCTGTTTCTCTAAATTTGACCAGTCAGATGGGCCCTTACTATCTTTATCCCCACCCTCCCCAGTAGTTGCTGTTCTGCTATTGGTTGGAGCGGCCCAAAGGGGAACCCAGCAATGAAAATAAATACTTCAAAAGCCAACAGCCAATTAGAGTCAAAATATCTGGCTTATTTTTTTACTCATTCAGTGTTTTAAATGCTAAATGTTTGCACCTTGACACTGTTTTTAGTCTGAATTACCATTAATTAGATCTGAAAATCATATTTTACCTGTTTAATATCATTAAATAAATAAATAATTTAAAAACAGCTAATAAAAATAGCATTTTTTTAAGGAAATGTTTTATCATAAGATGTATTGTGCAATACTCAACAACAACATTGAATATGTTCCTGCCCTAATTATTACTGTTCTCTGTCAATTGTTTTACGCATTTATGTTAATTGTTTTACTTGTATTTTCTTTCCAGGTGGGGATTGTTCTTCACTACTCCTCCCTGTCCACTTTGTTATGGATTGGTGTTAGTGCCAGGGTTATCTATAAAGAAGCATTATTAAGGACTCCACAGCAACTAGAAGGAGAATCTGCCGTACAACCAACCCATCGGCCCATGCTCAGGTCAGGGAAGTTCCCATAGAAGGCTGGGAGCATTTGATTTCTTGAAGGTTTTCGGAAATGTATCTTTTACAAGCACTCTCAAATCAAAATAACAACTCTCAAATAATGTGACCTTGGTGCCCATAAACCCGATGTAGAACAATAATTCTTTGTAAACAAATCAGTAGGCCTATTTGGACTATAATTGTTTTGCATGTGAATATGAGGTAAGTTTTACATTAAAAGGTGCATGTTAGCTTTTTTTTTTTTTTTTTATTCCAATCCAAATTGAAAATTTCAGATTCCAATGAATTTGAGTTTTTTTTTTCAATGCATAAGATTACTTCATGCTGAATTAGCTGCTTTTAAATCAACATTCTTAATCATGGATATACACCATTATTAAGTTTGTGGCTGCATTTATATTATTTTGTTCTCACTGTTAAAACAGTAGTATTGTAAAATATGACATATCATTGCAATTTAAAACAATTGTTTGTTTTCTTTTTTTTCCCTGTAATGGCAAGCCATTACATCAGTCTTTATTGTCACATGAATTTTCAGAAATTATTCTAGTATGCTTAATTGCTTACATTTATTTAAATTGAAACTTTAACACTAAATTTATGCTCTGGTAGTGTCTATCTTTCTTTTTTTTTACATATGCTAAATCAAATTAAGCATTTCTTTTTTTTTTGGCTAATCTTCAATTAGCAAAGTAGCAGCTCAGGATGCGATATTAGAATAGTGCTAAGCAGTTTAAAAATATTATTATTATTATTATTATTATTATTATTATTATTATTATATAGTTAATTATAATAATTATAAAATTTAAATAATTATTTTTTATTAGCTGTATATAGAAATGGTTACTTATAGAAAGTGCTTGGAATAACTGCTTTTGTTATAGTATGAACAATATTAGATGACACACTGAAAGGTCCTTGTTGTCATTATCATTAAAGGAACTCGTATCTCAAACTGGTTTTGAAGCAATGACAGCTTTATGTTCAAATGCCATATTGAATTAGCACTTCCTGAGCAGAAACTGCTGATAGGCGTGCACATAAGAAAAATAGGCTTTTGAGAGTCACTGAATAGACCACCATGATGTAAAAAAAAAAAAAAGACTAATCAAAGAGTGACATTGTCCAGATAAAAGCTGAATCCCATCTGCTGTTACAGAGAGTCAGACAGAGGAAAAGAACGAGGAAAAAAATGGGAGGAATGGAAAAGTTGCTAAATCAAATGAACAGGACTAGTTAGGGCAAACTGTCACATGTCCTCGGAGACGTGTATGCAAATATATGCATTCCCTCTTGCCTGTGTTCACTGTTATTACACTAGACCTCCATGCTCTCAACATCCCCAGGGGAGGTCTGGTCAGATCCCACGCTTGTCCCCAGGGATAAATCCTGTTATGTTTTCTCCCTTTCCTTCACTGTCTGGAGCCCAGATTCGGCTCTTCACTGACAGACATTGAAAAAGAGCTAGACCAATGCGTAAAGGCCACACTAATTTCTTTTTTATGTCAAGCAAAGGTCAAATGGGAGCATCAGTATGCATCATAGCAGCATTATGTGTATTTAAATATTTTTATCTTACATCTCAATACCAACTAGCCTCTTTGCAAGTGTATGCCCAAAACACTATAGTAGAAATCCCCCATTAATAGGTTGAAATTTAAATCTCAACTAAGTCTTTGTGCACTTTGAGCCTTACACTTGCATAAAGGCTTCTAACTCAGAAAATATGTCCAGATTGAAGAGTTTACAAAGTAGTAAAAGAACAAAGTGTCATTTTTGGTCATATATATTTGCATATCTTTATATATACCTACACCTATATTTCTTGAACTTATTATTATTATTATTATTATTATTAGTAGTAGTAGTAGTAGTAGTAGTAGTAGTAGTAGTAGTAGTAGTAGTAGTGGTGGTGGTGGTGGTGGTGGTGGTAGTAGTAGTAGTACTGTAGTAGTAGTAGTAGTAGCAGCAGCAGCAATAGCAGTAACCGTAATCATCACAGTAAAAGTGAACACCCTAAAAGCGTTTATTTTTTTATTATAAGTATTATTATTTCTCTTGACAGGTTTTACTTGATAGCGGGTGGTGTGCCTTTAATCATCTGTGGTATCACTGCAGCTGTAAACATCAATAACTATGGAGACAACATTCCTTAGTGAGTACTATTATTACTGTTATTTGCTGTAGAATTATGCTAATATGAATGTATTATTTAAATATATTTTCCCTGTATTGTTAGATTTGTCATTATAATATTTTTTTATGTAATTGCCATTACAGAACATATTTTGGCATGCATTCTTTGTATAGCTGAAGCACACTTTACTGCAAAGTAACTGGAGCGCTGTAATCAGTACTGTATATGTACTGTATCAGTATCCGCTCTGTAATTAAAATAGTTAGATTTTAGTGTTACATTTATGAGTCTGTACAGTAAATGTTTTTTTCATTATTTGATATTTTTGTCACATTTTCTAATGGTCTTTTTTCCATCACATTACAGTCTTATAGAGAGACTGGTGACACCTAATATAGAATTAAATTGTCTGAAGTCATACTTTCATTTTTTATTAGCTTCTGTTCTTTCACTGTCTGATAGTTGTAGCAGATTTACTGCACATGCTGGACTGCTTCTTTATAGGCTCTTTTAAAAAAGTGTCTGTTTTATACAGAGCTTTCTTTGTGTTTCTGTTATTTGACTAATTACTGCCCTGCCCTCTCTGACCTTTTTCATTGCTCTTGACCTTTCGGCAGCTGCTGGTTGGTATGGCAACCCAGTTTCGGAGCTTTCTACATTCCAGCTGGATTGATCATTCTTGTGACCTGGATCTACTTCCTGTGCACTGTTTTCTGCCTGAGGCACCAAAACTTCCAGGAGTCTAAAGATCCTCAATGCTCTACGTCCGACCCTTCAAATTTGCCAGAGAGTCAACCGGCACTCAGCGGCAGCACAAGTCTTCTTTCCACTGACTCTGGGGTCAGCCCAGTGCATGCTGGGACAACAGTGGAGGACCAGTACTCATTGAAGGTCCAGTGTTTGGCGCTGGTTGCAACACAATTTGTGTTTGTTGGGCTATGGTGCTGCGGCGCTATGGCTGTTTGGCATGTGGATAGAGAACGGAAACTCTTCAGTTGCCTATATGGAGGAACAGCTACCGGTTTAGGCATCTTCCTAGTGCTTCATCACTGTTTTAAGCGTTCAGATGTCCAGGCAGCTTGGCTAGGGTGTTGCCCAGGGTACCATCGCTCTCAACCTATGCCAGCCTATTCCCATCCCTGCACTGTCACAGTGGGTGTTCAGAGTGCCTCCGAAAGGGGCTCCCAGCTTTTTGTAGCATGCCAGCCACCTACGGACCCTAACCATTACTCTTCTTCTGCCAGGTCATCTTCTACTCAAAGTGGAACAGCGAGTATCACTGTTGCACCTTGTAAGCTCACTAACCTCCTCCAAGTGTCCCAAGATAATGCAAACAATGCCACTCGGGCACCGACAGGAACTAATACCAATACAAGCACAAGCACAGAGAACAATAAGCTGGCCAACAATCTGCTGCCCAGTCTAGTGCCTGTCCAGCAGCCTCAAAGGAGGAAAGCTTGTAGTAGAACCAAGGGTGGCAATACCCAGTACCATCACAGAGGAGACATCAGAGGTCACTACCGCCTCAAAGCTCTCAGAGCAGGTGGAGGGGGTAGCATGGGTGCTCTGGGACCTTCTGGGACAGAGCACTCAAACATTTACCATCTACACAAACATGCTTCCAGTGAGAATGGAAGTATACGGAATAGCCATTCAGAGGGCCAGAATGGCCTTATGACCAATGGGCGGCACAGAGGGGAAGGACTGGCAACAAGCCCTTCGGAAGGTAGTGATGGAGGTAGTAGCGGAAGTAGAAAACCTTTTCCACTGTTGCCTTCGGTGGCTCGTAGGGCCGCTATGCAGCAGAATGCTCAGTGCCGCAGCGCCAGCAAAGACAATCTTAAACTGGCTGCAGCAGCTGAGAGGGAGTCAAAGCGGAGCTCGTTCCCTCTAAACATGACATCAAATGTTACTGCGACAGCCTCATTGTCGACAGTTTCAGCACCAAATGGAACACTAAAGGGATCTGTAGTGGAACTGGACACTAGCGGAACTGACCAATCACAAGGTTCGGTGGGTATGAAGAGCAGGGTATGGAAGAGTGAGACGACTGTATAACAATGAGCTTCAGGTAGAGTTAAGAGACTTTTGAAAGTTTTTTTGAAGGTGACCCGTATGCTATGAGCCAAAGAATTAGTTCTTTCTCCACAACCCTGCTGATAAACTCAGCTTAAACCAGTCTAAGGTAGTTTGCTGGTTTTAGTTGGTCTGTTGACTGGTTTAAGAAGAGTTTGACAATTATCCATTCAGCTAAACACTAACTTGGCCAGACAAGGACCAGCAAACCAGCTTAACAGTGTTGTGATACTCCAGTCTGTTTTTTTTTCTTCTTTTCTTCCCAGGGTCTTGGTCTTTAAGAGCATGGACTTGTGTACTACATGACTGCAGATAAGCTTTAGACTGTGCCAACTTGTGCATATGATCTGCTGTGTGCTATCATGTCTGTGGATGGGGACAAATCAAAAGTTAATTCACTTTAAAAAGAAAGCATGTTTACTCTGTCCGAATCATTCAGACTCTTTTTGGGTCTCCATCTTGACTTAGAACTAAGAGTCTACCACAACACTAAAGCTTAGGCTGGTTTATTATTATCATGTTTAAATAAGGAAGATAAATCTTTGGTTCTTTTTATAAACCACCTATAATAAAGCACCTATTTGCAAGTTGTTTGAGGTGTTTCAACAGTCCAACATACTAAAAGTGTATGCTAAGCATATAATAAAGAAAAGTATGTGGGGCTGTTTTATACAAAGAAAGAGAATGGGTCTGTGTAACAAAAAGAAATTGGTGGAGAAGTTGGTGTGACAAAATATGCAAAATGATTTTTTGTGATTTTATTTTTTTTTGCTTGTAATACCACTTATTCTAACAGACTGTTTGAACGAAATTAATTGTTTATTACTGAATATGCCAAGGGATTTGAACCTGAAGTTCAGCTGACTTTGCAGATCGATCAGGATGGTCAACCATCTGCTTGATTTTTCCTGTGTAGTTTTTTGGTTCAGTCCCTTTGTGTCTTCATCTGTTTTGTGTTTATGCATTTTTTTATTCACACAATTTCATTTACATGTCTGTAAGAATGTAGATTATGTGTTATGTGTATGTATTGTTTGACCATTGCAGTGTTAATTCAACTCTTTGTGGAAAATTAGAACCATTGGAAAAAGTTGCTTTATAGTGCCCTCTATTGGGCGACTTCTGTCATATATCAAATGCACTGAAAACGAATGCTGTTGATGGACGAATGATATCAACAAAGTGACAGCTTATTTAGATGTCACTCCAGAGCTATTAAGTGACTGATAAGGAAGGGCAAGTGTTTGTCCATACATGTTTAGTTGTAGCGCCATGTGTAACATGGACTTTTTTTTTAGCACTTGGTTCAGGTTATGGAGAAAGCATTTGACATATTCTTATAAATGATAAGTATTTATATTATACATATCAGTATTAATAATTTGATGTAATTGTTATTGTCATTATGCAATGTCATAATATCAGTATTTTACAGTGGATTGGAGGCCTAATCAGCAGTCTTACATGCACACTAACCTATTCATTTTTTGTTAATTACTAAGCATTGATCATCCCAAAAATATTTAGCAAAAATTAAGTAGACATCTGTAGTCGCATAACACGGATATACAGTCAAGCCCGAAATTATGCATACGCCTGGTAAATTCTGACTTAAAGTTACTTTTATTCAACCAACAAGTTTTTTTATTTTTTTACATGAAATGATACAGGCCTCTCTCGAAATATAATAAGACAATGTACAAGAGGTATGATTGTGGAGAAAAAAAAATTAAGTTAGAATTTGCCAGGGTAGGAATAATTTCAGGCTTCACTGTGTGCATATCCTAACCCAGAAGTGTCTAAATACCTTCTTAATATGAAAGCAAAGACTGGACAATCACAGCCAGAAGCCAAAGGGTGAATTCCAATCTTTGCACTGACACATTTTCTTCTTCTTCTTCTTTTTCTTTTTCTTCTTCTTCTTCTTCTTCCCCCACAATCTACAAGATACTGAATATAGTGCCATTATTTTTAGACCTCTGTCACATCATGGCAAAGTCACAAATGAAATAGTATCTGTCTTCAGCTTACTTTAAATTGTGTTCAGGGATATTTATATGCCAAAGAAGCTCACAGACAGTTTAACCAATAATGATAAGAATTTTCAATATTGTGTAGTTTCCTATTGACTCCTTCAAGCAAGAAATCCTTGTCCTCATCATTGTCAAACCTGTATTAATAATAACAACAACAACAAAAAAACCCACACAAACACACATACAGAACCAATTATCCCTTTTCCCATCATCACAAATCATTTAAAGCCATGATGACTATGTAGGTTAAAATATTGATTATGAAGGCCGATATACACTGATCACTATCATGTCATTGAACATTTCATGTGTTATTTCATTTTGGTTTTAGCCTACATGATCGCAGTAGTTCTTGGTGCAAAATGTCTTTTGAAAAAGCTAACAAAACACAAACATGACATTTGTGGTCTGCTCAAAGTGTGCCATGTTTATGTAAAAAAACTAAAAAAAAATTCTTTAAGGAATTTACATTTTAAATGTCTTATTTGTGCATAATGGTTTCATGTGACATTGTGATATTTGCATGAACAATCGTATTTGTCTCTGGGTAGACCTGAAGTGTCTGAGGGTCAGTATAAATTCAGTGTTTTCCTTAATGTTTTGATTGTCATCTCTAAGTTTAAAAGGGAGATTTCAATAGCAACATGAATATTTATATATATTTTTTGTCACTCACATCATATGAAAATGATAGCAACATTTTTGTACCGATTTCAGTAATATATTTCCTATAGATGTTAAGATTGTGCCTTATGAATGACATGATGCAAAATAAAGGTTTGGGGAAAAATACTAGAAAATTCTAAATCGTTTTTACGTTTATCATAAATTGTGTCATATCTGATCTAAATGAGAAAAATCCCAGCCCAGCGATTTGCGTTTGACAATTACGTAACCTCTGTTTCCATGTAAAATGCAAAAACACATCCTCCACAGGAGTTAAAACCAATCAAAAGTTAGTCCATATTCGATTGACACATGAGTTATCCTATCAGAGTGCTTTATTGTAGTGACTGGGCGGAACAAACTCCTTCACGCAGGACAAAGGAATGAACATCACGCTTGTAAACTACTAAGGATACTGTTTATGTAGTGCACTGCGGGTTTATAGCCCGTCAGGAGCAAAGAGAATCATCTGAAAGATGACTAATAGGCTTCAAAATAATTACTCACGCTTCCTTGTTCTGTTTCCATCCTGCTAAAAATACTTTATGTGATTCATTTGAACTGAGGAAGTAAATAGAGGTCACGCAAGAGGTAGTTGTTCAACAGTAATATTGTGAGAACATTCTTTAAAAATATCCATACATGTAAACTCTAGTGAGGTTTTAAGGCATTTTGTGACTGCAAAAAGTGCATGAATAGTTAATGAATGCTTAGGTAGGCTAGTGTCTGATTGGTTTTCTGTTGCCGAACTCGCTGATATACTCAATCAACCATAGTTTACCGTTTACTTTTTGAGGTTAAAATTGTTGTGAAATTGGGACCAAAGAATAAAAGCGGCACAGACGCATTGTTTAAAGTGGCATTACCCGGAATTCTAAAATAAACCACAATAAGCTCTTCTTTGATAGCTTCACTTGAAGAATAATGTGATACCTGCATCACCTGAGCGTTGGGTACACAGTGTGCGTCATGCGTAAGGGGCGGGACTTGTGAGATTTCCCAAACAGTTACACAGAAGCTGGAGCGACGCCGGACACACGGCAAATATCAAGCAGGGACGTACTTACAAACAGCAACTTTTTGTCCCGTTTGAGCCTGGACTTAAACATGTCTTTGGGTGACCAGCAGTGGTATCCCACCAGCGTTCAGGTAACCGTGCTCAAAGCACGAAACCTACGTATTAAGGGCAAAAATGGAACGAACGACGCCTATGCCATCATGCAGGTGGGTAAGGACAAGTTTTCCACATCGGTAGCGGAGAAATGCGTCTCACCAGAATGGAAGGAGGAAGCGACGTTCGATTTGCCGCTGGTCCATCAGGGGGACGTGGAGCGATGCACGCTTTACATCATCGCCATGCACCGAGCCCTGGTGGGGCTAGACAAGTTTTTGGGGCAGGCTGTCATCAATTTAGTGGACCTTCACGCCAACAGATCACGCAAGAAAACCGAGTGAGTGCTATTCTGTCTTGTAGGGAAATAATGTAGATTTGAGATTATCTGTATGTCATAAAATATCCCACTGACTCGAAGGTTAAATTCATAAACTGCCGAAGAGTTAATCATAGCTAGTTTTTGGTCTGATTCTGCATGGAAAAGTTTAAATACTCCGCCCTTTTAACAATGCAATTTAATAATAATAATAATAATACGTATTATAATTATTCGTAACCTATTCCTATTAAGCAAAAATAATCAATAAAACCATGTTTTTATTTGAGTTCTTAAACCTTTTCAGGCTTTGGGTGCAGGCTTTTTGTTTGTTTGTTAACTTTTTTCTAAAATATTTTTTCCCAATGTTTCACAATTTTCTTACTCAGCATGAGTCAACATTGTAAGAGACAAAAGAATCTCAAAAGGGGCATTACATATTTACAAATGTAGCTGTAACTTCAGTAATTGTATTAGTATTTTTTTAAAGTCACAATCAGTTCTAATATGTTTTTGTATCTCAAAATGATTAAAGGCAGTAACCATTTTGGTATTCTAAAACTTAAAATAAAGGAAATTGTCTAAAAATCCATGTACAATCGATAGGCATAATAACTAGTGATAAAAATGACACCATTACAATGTTTTTTTTGTTTTTTTTTCATGTGACGAATCATTAACTGGGAAAATAGGGATGAATATTATTATTATTATAATTTACGTGTTTATTTTTTTAACAAAAATTTAGTTTTTTTTACTTTTTTGTGATTTGATAAACTGTATATATAGGCTATATATGTGGGCTGTTTGTGTTTAATTAGCAGTTATGAATATATTATAATTGTTTTTACATAATTGACTCCAAAGTTCATTAATGTACTGTAGCTACAATTTGTTATAATGTAGTTGTATTATTCCCAATGCTCTTTTTTTTTTCATAATTTTATTGTATCGTTCTTTGATCTGCTGCCCAAACAAACACAGGCCTTCTTGACTGCTTGACAAACAGGACTAGTTAAAAACGTTTTATAATAGCTTTTGAGCTGCCATAAGGATGTTGTTATAGTTTTGCTAAAGTATTTTAAGTGTTATTGAGCGATTCTCATTCTGTTTACTTCCAAAAGTTAAAGAGCTCACTTTCAAATTCTTCAGTATATTTGAAAATGTAGGCCATATTCAAAAACAGCAGGCATGTCGATTTCCCTTTATTTGCATATTAGGGTGGCTGGCTGAACTGTTCAGTTGACTTCCTATTCTGGCCTTTGTGAGAAAGAAAGGGATGTGATAAGACTTTTTTTTCTTTTGCTTTAGTTTGGTTATTGGTATTTTGTGTATGGTGTATAATTGCCTGTTGAAGTTGCCTGTTTTGGACAAATAATAATAATGTTGGTCGTTATAAGCTGTTTGGTTAGCTTGTCTTGTATTTTTATGTTTTGTGAAGTGCATTTCAGCACGAAAAGCCATAAACATATTAGCATTATTACTGTTAGTATCTTGAAGTTATTGAAGTATTTTTTTCTTCTGATTTCTTTGGCCAAGACGTTTCATACTATAATTAGGCTAAGATATGTGTCCCAGAAGCCCCTTTAAGTCCTTATAGTATAACCTATAACTGCTAGACTCATTATTAATATCTGGATTTAACTTTATCAGTTGATCCTTTAATTTTTTTTCATGTGATTTTTTTAAAAATTTTTTAATTGTTATTTTTTACCCCTTAGAAGTCTTCTGAAAACTCATAGTTTATCATTCCAACCTTGTAAATTGAATAGCAGTTAAACACGACCTTACACAACCAGTCTAACTGTATTACAAATAATGATGTTTTTACATTCCTCTCCACCCAGCCCAGGACAACAAAACTTTACTAGTCATTAACTGACAGGCATGAGTGACACCCAAGGTTGGGCTAATGGTGTGTAACAAAGTACATTTAGCTTTTACTTTCCACCACCTGTAAGAAAAATGTGTGTGTCACTGTGTGTTTTGTGGACACTATGTTGTTTTTCTTTTCCCTGGTAGATTATGTAACTAATATAGATACTACAGCTACATATAGTCGATTGTTCACTTTAATTGTGCGTGCGTGCGTGCGTGTGTGTGTGTGAACCACTTTGCAATGCATGAGTGAATAACTTATTTTTATAAATGCATGTCTATGATATTATTACTATGATGAAATGTTATATTACTTTGAAATATACATGTATTAATACTAGTACTAGTGATATTATAACACAATTCTGTACCACTCTATTAATAATATTAATCATTAATAAGACAAGTGTTTGTTGATTCAATGCATCCAAATAATGCAAATCAAAAATTTTGAGATCATGAAAAATAATGATAATAATAATAAATACATTATTAATAATAATAATAAAATTTTTTCACACAAGTGAAATAATACATCTACAAATTTTCCCTCTGCTTTTAAAATTGTATTAATATTATGACAATAAGTTAACCTTAAGTTTGTACAAATATTATATTATATTGTTATATTACTAGTCACAGTATGTGTATATATGAATTTATGTATATTTATACTTTTTATTTATTATGACAGTATATTTTAGTGTATTTTTCTGTTTCACTGTAAATGAGGACTGCTCCGAATTCAAAGTTTACATTTCTTTGCTGATTAGTTTGACGTCTGGTTTAGAACACAGAGAGAAATGGACACGTAAGACCTAACTTTTTGACTTGGGTTTGCCCCAGTTTATATGATTGCCATTTAAAATAGGAGTGTAGTGTTTCTGAGACTTTGTGTAATTATGAAGTATGTTAATAGTTGTGACGTGATTGTTTGGGTGTATCCATAGGCTTATAATGTACTGGAATGCGAAGCTCATTATGATGTAATTGTGTATTCAGTATTGATGTAAACATTTAAATATGTGACTATTTCAAACAGGACTGTTTTAATGAGGTCTTGTATTTGTAAGCAGTACATTTTCAATTTCATTTTTTTTGTTGTATTTGGTTTTTTTTTTTATCCAAAGTGAACTCAAATCATTCAGGCATGAGTATAAACAATTAATTTAACTATTTGCTTTCATTTTGACCATAAGCTTTGTGTAAGTATTTTTTAAACAATTGAAGTCTTTACGGTTGTTTTAAGAGTAAAATAATAGTCACACATAGATAGGAAATATAATAAACTATATGTGCAGTACTGCATTACTGTATGGAAATATTAGCTGCTTTTCTACTATTGTGCTGAAGCATTTTAAGAACAGTCAGGTATGGTTCCAATTTTGTTCCCATGTGAAGCTGGAACAGTGCAGCACAATTGCAAGTCTTTTCTCAGTCAGGAATTCTAGTATGGTTAGACAACCATGCTGAACCGGTAGAGTGCGTGTGCACATGACATCTCCATATACACATCTCCATAGCTAGCTGATTAGGCAAAAGTGTGCTTTTTTTAGTTTATTTTTTGTTATTCAACAAAGGATATATTATTTAAAAAGTCCCCAAAACAGAAATATCTGATGATCCTTGTCCATGTCGCTGTTAACATTACACTAATATTACTCAAGGCAATATTATATAAAATTATACTTCTGTGTCAAGTGATCATCGTAACCTATGGCGCATGCCTTGCACGTAGCCATTCATTTATACTTCTGTTTTCTGTTTGTGTTGCTCTTTCAATAACACCTCCGAAACATTAGTTGGCAGTGGAGTTTCTATATTTCTCTGTGTCGAGTTTCTTTGTGGGTGTAATGATAGCTTACTATATAAGTAACTCACTCATTCAGAGGCAGGAATCTGAGAATGTGCAATAACTGTAATCATAAAGTAAACCTAAAACAAAAGAATCCATCTGGAGCTCATTCACGGGACTCTGCATTTGTTAAACACTCATCTCTTGTGGCTCTCGGCCCCACTCACACTTTTCAACGATACCAAGTTGACCAGTCGTCATCGCGATGTGTAGTTACATTTTTTTAAAGGGGTGCTTGTTAGGGCATCAGTCACTGTGAATATGTGACTGCACGAAGAACTATAATATAGCACAGAACTATAATCAGCCTTAAGGCAATGACTGACGCATTTGTATTGCATTCTAAAAAGTTTCGTTATCATTACCACAGTGAAAATTGAAACCATTTTTGTGTTGACTGGACCGGATTGATACAGAATGGAATAGTTAATCAAATACAATTATTAGGCTCGATAGTGTAAAAGCAGCTATTTTTATGATTGATATTATCTTACGAGGACATTTTGTGTCCAATCAAATGCTGTTGGGGTGTGCATATTAATGATCATACCCTGCGAATGTCATAGTTGGTGTTATGTTCTGATTCACATTTTTTTATGGATTTTTATAAGGAGGAAGAAACAATTATGTTTGAGGCATATGGTACATCATTTCCATCTACTGAATTCTTATAATTCAACTCCGTTCTATGGCACCTTTAATATTCATAGTCTTATAAGGTTGTGATATTTTGGTAATTGGCTTGTGCTTTTTGCAGAAATAGATGACAAACTGCTACTGTTGTTAGACAAACTGACAATACTGATGAAGTCCATTGTTTGCTTTTCAGTTGTTCTCCCTCTTAAATACATTTATGCACAGCAAGGGATTGAATTTTGCCTCCTCTTTTTCTTAGAGCGTGCTGGTGTCATGTTACTGTCCTACTTCAGGGTAATGTTGATATGGCGGCTTTGACATTGAGTCCAGCTGATCATTGTCGCTTGTAAAAGAGAATCTGAATATCTAAAATATGTCTAAAATTAGAAAATGGAAAATACTATAATAATTTTGGTATTGTCAATACAATAATCTTTTTTTAAACCATTTTTTAAATCTCTCTTTCTCTCTCTCTCTCACATACACACACACACACACACACACACACACACACACACACCCTCCCACCCACACACACACACTGGGTAAGATGAGAATTGGACATGTCATGATTTTTTCAGGTAAATATATTTTTAAAGAAGCCGTTGACATGAAAGTGTACCAAATTTGGGTAAAAAATCCAAACATAGAATAAAAAAAAAAAGAAATCAGAAGAATTTTTGTATACAGGCTTTTTAAGTGTAATGACAGCTTGAAGACACCTCTTGTGTGGAGAATGGAGTTACATGCATTGCTCAAATGTAATTTCTTTCCTCTCTCTTCAACTTCAACAGAGTCTTTAAATCTTGACAGTTCTGTGGGTCTTGTCTATGAATTCTGATCTTTAGTTCTTTTTTTCTTTTGTACCAGGTCTGGTAATTGACTAAGCCATTCCAGCAGCTTGAGCATCTCCAGTTGAGATTTTCCATGGCTGTGTTTTGAATCATTGTCTTGCTAAAATGTCCACCCTGGTTTCATCTTCATCATCTTGTAATGCAGATGTTGGACTGAAGCAGATATTAATCTACGCTGTTGAGCGGCAGAGCTGCTCTCTAACTACTGAGAGATTTCAGCTGCTGTCTGGGCTTTCCATGCCTTTTTACACCTCCATTCCTTCATGTGTTCAATGCTTTTCCCTTGTGTCATTTCATTTTATTACACATAACCTAATTTCTAAAATAATAAATTTTGGGTAATTTGAAAGTAGAGATTACTTTTTGTTACTGATATCTGGCGAAAATTTCAAGTCAACAGCTCCTTTAGTAATATGTTTTCTGAGAAAAATGATGTCATGTTCAATTTCCTGTTATGATGTCTGTCACGTTTTAGCGTTTAGCATTGACTCCCATATGGAGTTACTAAAGGTTCATACAGACTAAGGTGTGGTTAATTTGCTATCCTCAGTGGATCATATTTTCAATTATTTCGCTGTGCCTTTATGTAGGCCAACTGTTCCCATGTCATATGACCTCTAAAAGCCTTTATAAAATGTTATGTTGATGTCATGATGACATAAAAAAGAGAGAACATGAAACTTGCTGCACCAGTTAGTTCTGCAGTCTCCTTGGGCATTGGCCATTGGTTTAAAGTTTCTATGTAAACATGGGTTTGTGTACCTTATACAAATGAAATGAATGAGAGGGAACTTGTGGTTCCTGTTAACCCTTATTTGCTTAATTCACAACAAAGATTGACACGTTTGATGAAAAAAAAGAACAAAATTAAAGCTTTCATAAAATTATGTATCTATTAAAATGATAAAAATACAAAAATAATTGTTAATAATAAATGATTTGGCAAATAAACTTGGATCAGCCATTCAAAATCCCATGTAATTGGTTAGCTCATGATAAAATAACTCTAGATAGTTTTTTTGTAACAACTCTTTGTTACAATATAAGCAGGTTACATTTTTGTACTAGTGAAGTTTTCACAATTTAATATATGTCTGAATAAATATGTTGTATTTTGGAAAACTGTTTTTTTTACGGCAGCCTGCCTGCCTCTATTTAAATGCTTATATTTTATTCACAAATTGGAGTAGAAACCTCCTAGAAGTCATTTTTACACATATGCGCGCGCACACACACACACACACACACACACAAGCATATGTAAATCTGGAAGAAATCATTCAGTAGATTCATTTCAGGGATTGCAGTGTTTATCTTTAAAATGATAGCAGTGTGTTCCTGATGGTAGAACACAGTGTAGTCCACTGTTCCCTTCTCAGTCAGAGTTAATGATTGCAGCCAAAGTTAGATTAAGTACGTTTTTGTTTGAGTGTGTTTTTCACTGTATGAAGAGATAAACCTGGGTGTTAGCTAGCTGTATGGAATGTGTAGGACATCCACATGTTTTTAGCAACCCAGGCTCATTCTGAAAACGTACCTCTGGATACATTTCTGGAGACCACGATGTACGTCCCGGGAGGTAAGTTTTTTTTTTTTTTTTTTTTGCAGTTTTTTTTTTTTCTAATCCACGAGAGGCTGCTGTGTATGCTTTTTGGGATCTCAAATTTCTATCGTGAGTGCCTTTCGCACCTGCTGTTCTCGTGTTAACCCACCAGAGGCTGCTGTTGACTGACTGAACGTCTGACTAACCGATCGACTGACCCACCCTCCTCCTTTCCTAAACCCAACCAATTTTATTGATTGACCCGCACATCCACTTCCCTAAACCCAACCAACAATTTTCAAAAGCAATCCAGGAATAAGAAAAGCCCGTCTGATCGTCTGATTTTTACCACGTTTTCAGATTTTACCACATTCTCACCCTGTTATTTACTTGTTTATTATATTTTTTGGATTCTGTTTTTGTCTTACCTGCTTTCTGGAACCGTTCTTCACTGGACTCGAACCCTGTCGTCGTGGTCAACTCCTCTTTGCGTCTCAAGTCCGCCAACGTACATGGCAAGCTAACGGGACAAACTGGTTACAGCAGAAAAGCTCCATTCATACGGAGGTAAGCGGTCAGCTGGTAAACGCAAAAAGGAACGACGTCATACCGCCCCGTATCGTTCGTTTAAAAAATGAAATGCAGGCTTACGTACCTCTTGCAACATAATTCGGGTTCTCCAGAAACGTGTACAGGGCTACCTTTTCAGAATGAGCCTGTGTTGTTTTTTAGACATCCACGTTTTTTTTTTACAACATAGAACTTTCAGACCTGGTCATTCAGATTGAGAGAATTTAAGAGCGAGCTGTGAGAGAATGGTTTGTTTATATTAATGAACATTAAAGTGACTATAAAAATGGGTTTTACTGTAAGGTAAGCTATTAAAAGAAATGGGTCATTCCGTAGATAGCTATCATATGATGTTCTGGTCTGCATTTGTCAAGCATCTGTTGTTTTACACTCCCTTTGCTTCAACAAACTTTAGAGCAGAAAATAACAAAAAGAGCCCTGGATAATCTTAAAATAACTTTCCTATCTAATTCCTAAGAGTGACATCATGAAAACATTCTTTGAGCTTTGATTGCTGATAGGCATGATTTCCCGTTAGTCTTACTCCACCCCGAAACTCCAGATATGAGTTTTCAAAAGTCTAAGTTTAAGGTCCACTAACAGACTGCCAGTCTGTTTTCTGGCCTTGAATGTCATTCCAAGCATCATGAACAGTAATAAAAAATGTGAACATCATGAACAGTAATAAAAACCAACAAACATATAATTTTCAGCATAAAGCCTATTTGTTTGTATAGATAGATAGATAGAAATAAAGTTGCTTTTATTTCTATGGTGCTTTGTACAATGCAAAAAAGGCAAGATGGCTAATAAAGGGAGTTTTTGGGTGGTGTATTGCTATAGTAATATTCATAAAGTTTTGCTTTGTTTCTTTTTTTTGATTGACTTACTTGCATAGTCGTAAAGCAGGGACTTGACT
>CAIGQW010052479.1:1924650-1943382 GCA_903798125.1 Danio choprae | reverse complement strand
GCCTGGTTTTAGACCACAATAATTTTAGTATGGTGTAGGGCCTCCTTTTGGGCCAATACAGCATTAGTTCATCTTGGGAATGGCAGATCCTGCAGAGTGGCCAGATGGATTTTAAGCCATTCTTCTTGCATAGGGGCCAGGTCACTACGTGATGCTGGTGAAGAAAAATATTTCCTTCAACTACACTTTCAAGTTCCATCAAACCACTCTGTCACCAGTCTTGCTGTGTGTATTGGTGCATTATCATCCTGATACACGACACCGCCTTCAGGATACAGTGTTTTAGCCATTGGGTGCACATGGTCCTCCAGATATATATATACATAATATATACATGTATATGTATGAACTTGAATCACAAAATACGGATTCTTTTTAAAAAAAATTTTATTACAAATTGTGCAAGAAGAAATGGATAAATAAATCAAAGCATGTAACAATGCAACCTGGAAATTATTTCATATGATGTGAAACGTTTCTGATTTATAGCTAAACATTTTTCCAGGGAGGATTCTTGTTGATGTGTTTCCACATTTACAATTTACATGTTGTTCTGAAAGAGAAAATGTCTCCATGAGCTTTTCATTAACATTGTATAAGCAATCTGTCTAGAACTCTTGTCCTGTGGGGGTCCAGACTCGAATTCTTGGAATTCTGCTGCAGATTCCTCCTCTGAGCGCATGCCAGGTTTAATCAGATTCATCTGTGGGAGCTGCTGTTTGGTGTTAGTGTAGACTACCAATGATTCCTCTGTTTAGCAGTCTATTATGACAGAACTGTAGGCAGATAATAGCTTGTTCATGATTACAGATACTAAACTCCAGTACTCTCTGCCTGCAGCTAAGCTGAAAACAGGCTAATAACTGAGCAGAAATGAGGGGACATGCGCAGGTTTCCATTTATGTCATTAAAATGAATTCTGTGACTCATTTTCTGGCACAGGGTTCAACTCCTGTTTTATTCAGTTATTTAGTTTTGAACCCACTATTGTTTAAACCTATTATGCAAAAATCTCTTTCATTAGCGTTTTAAACAGTTGTGTGCCAACAATGTGTGAATATAACCAGCTTATAATGGTAAAAATGTACTAGTTTAATGTTTTTATGAAGTGTGATTATAAAAAAAGTCTGCAGAAACACTGACATTCTCACTTTGCACATATCATCAGATGGGGTAAGTCCCACCCCTTAGTGACAATCTCTCCCCTTATTAGCATAGGACATTAGTCTTGTTTTAAACCACTTTAAACCTGTTTCTGCTCGCATCCCATAGTGGCATATAAGACTGCGGTCATCTATATGATGAGAACCTATTTCCAAAAATGGCATCTTTTGTGACAATATGCAATAAAATATAGAACACAATATGAAAGATAGACTTTTTTTATCCATATATATCATCATATTACACAGTCCATTTATTCATATTTGCATTGCACATTTAGGTTACTATTTTCATATTAATCTTATATTAACCTCATGTTATGTCCTTTGTCTCAATAAAAATCTAATTACTTTAAAAAATATATTTATTTATAAGTATGCTTATATGCTTTACTAATAAACAGCCCGTTTACTAGTAGAATTAGTCTGCAAACAAAAGTGTTACTTATAAATTATAGATATATTTGTCATTTCTAATATTTGTGTGATATTGGAAAAAACTGACATTGCAATATTTAGTTTTCTGAGTTCTATATATATTTAAATCTGTCTTTCTATCTATCACAGGATGCATTAGGTAACTCTGTTTGGAAATAATTCATAATTTTACATTGGTTGGGATGACTTTGAGGGGAAATGCATCTGCATAAAATATTTTTTTTTCTTTTTTAAATATACAAAGTAAAAAACAATTAAAGCACAGGTGAAAACAAGAAATAAAAAAGAGAACTAAACAACTCTTTAGTGTTTTATTGGTGGTGTCTGACAGTATTGAGGTACAGATTTCAAAGATCAAAAGTAAAATAACATACATAGTCTTCATTGTATAAAAAAATTAAGAACAGTCTTAATTAAAGTGGCAAACTTAATAAAGTGCCCAAATGGTTTAAACTTAAATTGTGATCTTAGTCACAGGCCTTAAAATCTCATCCAAAAATATTTCACACCATTAGATTACGGTTTAACTCTGACTTCACAAATCAGGCATTCTGAACTGTGGTTACTGGTTAATTATAATCCCTATTTGCATTGCAGATCTTGTGACGTGACTATTGCAGATTTGCCCAATATATTCGGCAGGCCTAATTTGTCTTTTAGACAGTGGCTGCAATCAAATCTTTTTTTGTAGTTTAATTTTAGTTAACAACTCTTTCGTGTGATAAATACTTAAAAATAAATGATCCTTCACAAGTAATCTGTCATGCAATTTAATGAAGACCTTTGTTGTTGTTTTTTTAAGCTGGTATAAGCTGGTGGATAAGCATGGGAAGCAAGAGAAGGACCGAGGGGAAGTTTTTCTGGACATTCAGTTCATGAGGAATAACATGACAGCCAGCATGTTTGACCTTTCCATGACAGAGAAGCCTCGCTCTGGAATTGCTAAGCTCAAGGATAAAATTCGTGGAAAGAAGAAAGACGGCCTGTCAGATTCTGCCTCTGCGATTGTGCCCTCGTCAGTGGGAACAGATAGTGAAGGGGAAGGAGAGGCCAGTTCAGACTCCCCGAAGAAGAAATCCAAACTGAAATCCCTGTTTGGGCCAAAGACAAACCTCAAAAAGAATGTGTCCCAGTCCATGTCAACCCTCGGCACCCTACCTGAGAAGAACAGTTCACTTAGCAGCAGCAGATCATCAGGTCTTAATGTGGATTCTCCTGATGGTAAGGTCAAAGATTATGCATCGTGTTCAAAATGTTTTATTATTATTATTATTATTATTATTATTATTATTATTATTAATAATAATAATAATAATAATAATAATAATTAATTCATTAATTTATTCGTTCATTTTCTTTTCGACTTTATTATTTTATCTCTTTATTAATCAGGTGTCACCATAGCGGAATGAATCGCCAACTTATCCAGCATATGTTTTACGTAGCGGATGCCCTTCCAGCTGCAACCCATCACTGGGAAACACCCATACACTCTCATTCACACGTACACTATGGACAATTTAGCTTACCCAATTCACCTATAGCGCATGTCTTTGGACTTGTGGGTGAAACCGGAGCACCCGGAAGAAACCCACGCGAACATGGGGAGAACATGCAAACTCCACACAGAAATGCCAACTGACCCAGCCAAGGCTCGAACCAGCGACCTTCTTGCTGTGAGGCGACAGCGCTACCCATTGCACCACGGCGCTGCCCTATTATTATTATTATTATTATTATTATTATTATTATTATTATTATTATTATTATTCTTAAGGAAGTTTGGTTATGATGGCTCGGTGGGGCAGATTGTGGGTTTCCTCCAGGTGCTCCGGTTTCCAAAGACATGTGCTATAGGTGAATTGGGTAAGCTAAATTTTTTCCCAATGATGGGTTGCAGCTGGAAGGGCATCTGCTGCATAAAACATATGCTGGATAAGTTGGCGGTTCATTCCACTGTGGCAACCCCAGATTAATAAAGGGACTAAGCCGAAAAGAAAATAATTGAATGAATGAATGAATTTGGTTATTGTAAATTTTGCATATCATGTATAAAAAGGACAAAGTATAAAACATTTAGGCCATATGTAACATGTAAAGCATACATCCTAAAATCTTATTAAGGATCATGTGACACTGTAGACTAGAGTAATGACTGTTGAAAGTTCAGCTAATGTCATTAGTGGAAAACGTTACATTAGTAACATATAACCATGATTATTTTAAATAAAACATTTTTTTTTATTTTGTAACCATATTTATAAATACTCTGAAATAATTACAATAGTCTGAAGACTAATTTAGTGTTGTTGTTTTTTAATGAGCAGTTGTTGTGTAACAATGCCTCTTATCAATGTTGAAAACAAATTTCTTTATCTGCTTTATGTTTTTGTTGAAACTGAAGCACATGATAAATTATTGTTATAAATACGCTATGATATACAGTATAGATAAATTACAAATTAATAAAATAAATTAATTTCACAAAATATTCTTTATACTGGAAAATAAGTATTTATTTTTAATTACTGTTCACATTAAGAAACAACTAAGAAAAATGTATCTCTGGCATCACTGTAAAAATTGCAACTTTTTAAAAATTGTGTTCAACAAATGCTTTAAATTTTGGTAGTCAGTTCTTATTAAAAAAGCATAAAAAAGCTGTTATTTGAATTTTGAAAGTTACGTTTCCCTTTTTCTATTAAATGAACGTTATTACAATTGTATTATTACAAATTAATGTAGTCTTACTGAGTAGATTCAGAAAATATGTTCGCAGATATATTAGCAGATATATAATGGCATTTTAAGTGTGGCTTAGGTTACTGAAAATGTGCTAATACATTTTAGATGTCCTGAATGTTTCAGATTTAATACAAATTGTCCTCTTTTTTTTCTCCTACAGTGAAAAAGAAGTTTAAAATTCTGGGACACAAGCGCACCGACAGCTCGGACAGCAAAGTGTCACTTGGCCCCTTTTCTCTTCTGAGCCGCTCTAAACAGAACATCCAGGAGCAAAATAACCTCTGTATCAACGGCAACCACATTTATGCAGAGGATCAAGAACCCAAAGCCAGTTTTGGCTCCACGCTCAGCCTGAACAGCTCCGGAAAGGGTTCGGTAGAAGATGTTCGTAAATTCCATCAACGGAATATTTCTGACGTCTCCATCGACTCATTTAAAGGTCTAAGTATTCCCTCGTACAAACCTGAAGTGCAAGACAAAACTCCTGCTGTCCCGCAGCGCCCTCTAGAGGACAAAAACGTCAGCTCGCATCCTGTGAAGGTGCAAGAGGAGGAGAAAGAAAAGAAACCCGAAGGAAGAAGCCTTCAAGAGATGCTGGACCGACAGGAGGAGCAAGAGCAATTGAGGCAGCATGAACGAGAGAGGAAACAGGAGGAAGAGAGGAAAGAACAGGAGAGAAAGCGCAGAGAAGAGGAAGAGCTGCAGAGAAAGCGACGTGAAGAAGAGACCCAGCAAACCGAGGACCAGCGGCACCAGGAGGAGAGCAGGGTAACTGAGCGGCTCTCCTCACTCTTCGGCATTGGAAGGAAAAAGGAGGAGAAGAAAGAGGGATCTGCTTCTCAAGCTATGAATGAGCCCAAACAGCTCAATGTGTCCTCCTCCACAAACCCCTTTGAAGACATTCCCCTCACCCCAGATACTTCAGCTTCTTTGCCAGAAGAGAGAGCCACAGACCCTCGGAGGGGCATAATTACCCCGACACCACCAGCTACTGCTTTCCCAAGCCGCACAGCAAAAGTGTCCGCCGTCAAGCCAAGGTGAGTCCTTTTGATATTTATCCATTACTGTGTGATTGTGTGAGGTTATTATGTAACATTCCAATGCCATCTCACACCAATTCGTAACATTCTGATTTAATGGGTAATTTTTATGAATTTGTACAATCTCATTTGTAAAATTAGTTGTCATCTCCCAATGATGGTTGGGTTTAGGGGTAGAGTTTGGTGCCACACATTCCTTTTCAAAATCGTACATTTTCTTATGACTCAACTTGTATGATTTTATACGACTTAGCCCCTAAACTTACATAAAATAGTTATGTTTCCTCGTGAGATGGGGCTGGACATATTGTGGGGATATTAGTGCACATTTAATTGGCCAATAAGTTTAATTTTTAGAATGTGCTTGACCACAACTGGGGATGGATTTTGTTTTGTATGTATGCTCTTTCAGAATGCCTAATGTGTCATTTACAAATCATATCCACATAAAATAAATGTAAATATGTATGTCAGGGATACAATTTTTGGAAGGGGAAATTCATCAGAAATGTATATTAATAGCAAATTGCAATCCAAAAATGAATTACTCTGTTTTATTGATGCAATTATTTGCAATTAGACAGTGGGAAAAAAATTATTTATAAAATTATTTATAAAATGTATTTATATATTTACTAACATTTGCAAACAGTGAATATAACTATAATATTTATCTTTATCTATAATTTATATTTATTTATTACCAATTTTTACAATTGCAATTTTATTTTTAGAGCATGTTTAAAACGACACAAATTGACCAAAGTGCTTTGCAGTTTCATACTGTGGCTTCCACTCAGAACAGCTATACACAACTAAAGAGTTAGTTAACATTTCTTTAAGTTGTTCATCGTAAGTTCACGTTCACTAACAGGGCATCAATTAATGTTAACAAGGACAACTTCGCATTTGAATAATGCATTAGTAAATGTTGAACTGTGATTAATAAATCCTGTACGAGATTGTTCACTTTATTAATACATTAATTACATGAAGTAATGGGCCGTTATTTTAAAGTGTTAAAGTGCTACTCCATCAATAATGCTTTTAGGGTTTCCGTTCTTTCCTTATACCTATCTATTCAAAAGTTTTGGCCAGTGATATATGGTGGTTCTGAAAAAAAAAACAGTAGGTTTAGAGTAGAAACATAATTCATTTGAAAAGATGTACCTTTCCTTCAGTGCAAGTGTGTTTGCTATATCACCCAGCTGTAATGCTACCTCAAGAAAATGCCTCAGCACTTTGCTTCTCTTAACTTCTAAATCAGTTTATTTCTTTCTTTTTCTAATCAGGATATACACAGCAAAATCCTCTAAGTAAAGTTTACTCAGTTCAGAGTGTATTTGGTCCCTCTCTAAACTTAGTAAAAGTTACTCAGCAGCAGAGTTAAAGTTAATGAGCCAATGAAGGGATTAATTAAGTGATGATTGAACACCTGCTGTTAATAAGCATAAACAGAAGAGAAACACAAAACTACATCTACCTTCAGTCATAGCCTTAGATGAAATAAACTGAAATAAAACACATCGAATCTCTCAAAATCTCAGCAGAGGATCATTAACCAACTCCACAAACAGCAGCTTTACTTATTACCAACCTGTTTGGCCTTATTTTTGGCAGACTCTACAAAATTCGATATAGTGATATTAATGAGAATTAACTAATAAAATAATGTTTTACAACAACAATAAAAAACAACAGCACTTGTTGTGTTTTAAGATGTCACCATTGAGGAGAACAGTAGTTGCTTATCTTGGGCTCTTTGATTTGCTTTCTAATGTTTGTCTTTTTACTTGCCAAATAGTGTGTTATGACAAGCACTGCTTAAAGAAACAAATTGTGATTAGGATAATAGATTCTGTGGTGATTTAGTTACTGGTCTAACCAGTAAGATTGATTTTGATCTATTAAGTTTGAATGACGTTTTATCATGAAATTAACACTGTGTATCAAGCGACTGGAACTCAGCAATACTTTTATCAAGTTACAAAATGCACTGAACATCTGAAACACTCAAAACACACAGACATAAATAATCAGCATATGCTTCACAACGATGGTGAGGTGTTTTTTTTTTCTGTAGTGCATGCTGGGAACTATGGATGAATGTTGTATGATTCTCCTAGCATGAACTGCAGCAAAAAATATCTAACCATTGTTGAGATGCATACGCTGATTCTTGATGTCTGTGTCTTTAAATTGATTCAGATGCTCAATGCGTTTAAAAAAAAAAATGATAACCACAGTTGAGGTCCATTCTCTTGAAAAACACAGATTTTTGTCTCTTGAATGATAAACCATAAATTTAACATCATGCAAAGTTAAACTTATAAACATTAAGATTCAATACAGGATCATTTAATCTGATCATATTCACTCTCTTTATACTTGTCATAACAAGCAAAGAAACAACATTAGAAATCGAGTCAAAGAGCGCTAGTAAATCAACTACTGTTTTCCACAATGGTTACATCAGAAAAAAAGTTTTTCTGTTGTTGTTTTTTTTTTATTGTAAAACGTAAATAACTAAAACAGTTAATTCTCAATAAATCGCATATGGATTTTTGTGGACATCTGAGTCAAAGAGGTTAGTCAAACAGGTTAGTAATAAGTGAATCTGCTGCTGCTGTTTGAAGTCAGTTGTAATTTTGTGTTTCTACTCTGTTTCTGCTTATTAGTAGCAGGTGTTCGTCATCAGTGCTCAATCATCACTTACTTAATCCCTTCATTGTCTCATTAACTTTAACTCTGCTGCTGAGTAAATATTACTCAATTTAGAGAGGGACCAAATACACTCTGAACTGAGTAAATTTTACTCGGAGGATTTTGCTGTGTATGATCAGTAATTTAAGTTTTGAGGGATTAGTTAGAATGAAGAAGGATGAATGAAATACAACTAAGGCTGAATGATAAGTCATGTTGTTCTGTAATACAGTTAGTATCTCGCCATCTGAGAGCTGAGGAAAACCCAGGCTGAAATTGGACTCTTCTCATCTCTCTCTCTGCTGCTCTGCTCTTAAAGGAGAAATCCCCCCTTTCTTTTCTTTTTCAAACAAAGCACCCTTGTTAAAATTGTTTTAACAGATGGTTAATAACAGATGATCTGAAATAAATTGCACACACTTAGGTAGTTTTAGTAAAACAGCCCAAAATTACTACATTTTCTATACCAATGTCTTCCATTAGCTTTCTTGCTTCCCGGCAGAACTATCCCCCCTTGTGAAAGTGTGGGGAGGGGGTTTTCTGTTAGGAGATAAGATCATTGTTTCTCTACTAGATGTGGGGGTTTGGGTATCACAGAGTTTCATACCCTTGGGTGAAAGTAGAACACATGGAATCACAATAGTAGTTTTAGTGTTTTTAAAAAGGCTTTAATTTTAATTTTTTAATCTTCATTTGAGAGTGTTGGTAGTACTTTTAGACTGAGTTCTGCATAAATTTGAATATATTTAGTTAGTTATATCCTAATGTATAACTTGCTTATGGCATTCAGTGTTGTTACTCTGTAATTGTTTATACACAGTGCAACAAAATGTCTGATAAACTTACACTAAACAAATGTATTTATATAAAAAATAACATTCAGTATTCAGTAACAGCATTCAGCTTTTTGTAAAGAACAGATTTCATTTTGACTCTATTTGACTGACTTAACCTGTTAAGCAGAAAGCATCTGATTGGTTAGAAGAGGAAGGAATGTAGTCTGGATTGTCAAATGCTGAGTTTCTGGTATGGACTGAAACAAGTTGTGATGATGAGCTTGTACATTTACAGTCAGTGACTGACAGACATAGTCTTAAGGAAAGGTGTCAAGCTTTACTTTTTTTGTACTGGGAGTTTTAAGGATTTTAAGGAACTTCTGTGTTATGTGGATTAACTCTGTTGAAATGGTGAGTAAATTATTGTTTTGAGAATAGAAAGAGTCAGGAATGTGGTTTGTTTTCGACCTTTTAGATTTGGAAATGCAGCGTGCATTTCCTCCCGTCTAATATACAATATAGAAATACAAGTAAATTCATTGACATTGATAATAGTAAACATGTTTGTAGGAAAAGTTGAAGTTGTTTTCATTACAAATTTAAGGTAGAGTAAAAAAAGTATCCTTAGAAATTATGTAATATTAATTGTGGGAAGGGCCTCACAGTGGCGCAGTGTGTCGCACGTTTGCCTCACAGCAAGAAGGTTGCTGGTTCGAGCCTCGGCTGGGTCAGTTGGCGTTTCTGTGTGGAGTTTGCATGTTCTCCCTGTGTTGGCGTGGGTTTCCTCCGGGTGCTCCGGTTTCCCCCACAAGTCCAAAAACATGCGGTATAGGTGAATTGGGTAAGCTAAATTGTCCATAATGTATGAGTGTGAATGGGTGTGTATGGATGTTTCCCAGAGATGGGTTGCAGCTGGAAGGGCATCCGCTGCGTAAAACATATGCTGGATAAGTTGGTGGTTCATTCCGCTGTGGTGACCCCAGATTAATAAAGGGACTAAGCCGAAATGAAAATGAATGAATGAATAATTGTGGGAATTGTTAATAGATACATTTGTTTAAACGTTCTTTGGTAATCAACTTAATGTAACCTGGCAATATGTGAATTTTTTATGTCATTTCATAACGAGAAAGACATCGTTTCTGTTTTGAATATTTCTTTGTTAATGAAGTGTCAATGTCAGGGGTTGTTTTAGGATAATATAATTTAGGAATTCTGTTGTTTTTTTGTTTGTTTGTTTTTTTTGGATTAAACTTAGTGTTTTCAATTTCAGTAGTGATGCCCAGCTAAAACATATTTGACCATAAAGTGCTGCTAAAGCCATAAGTTGACTATTTTATGCTTTTACTCTTTGGCAGATTGGCTCTGAATGTACTGCCTGAAACCCATAATAGCCAGTCCCAATCCCCCTCAAACTTTGTAAACGCTCAGAGCACTATCCACGCTTCTCCAGTTTCCTCATCCCTTTCTACTGATCCATTTGAGTCTCTTGGTATGTTTTCTGATCTTCATTCTTCTCTGGCACCACCTAAACCTCCGAGAAGTTTCAGTGAGTCAAGTGAATCCAATATGGAAAACCTCTCCGCTCCCAAATCTGAGAAGCGACAGGCTCCCCTTCCCCCTGGTTATACTGGGGGCTCATCCAGTTCTAGAAATGGGGGGCAGGACTCCAAAAATAGTCAAAGGCCTCCTCTTCCTCTCCCTGACTATGAAACACTTTTTCCCAAGAAGAGGCATGGGGTGATGAGTCAAACACGTTGGGACCATATTATCGCAGAGGTAAACCAGAGAAACTGGGATTTTTCAGAAGAGGTGAATGTAGATGAACCGGAGAAATCATTGTCAAATTCATCTGCAGTTTTAAAGGACAGAACCTCAGCCAACCTTAACCAACATCAAAGAAATCATGAGCCTCTTCCATCTGCGAGGCCCAAAGAAGCCCTCAAGCCACCAAAAGTTCATGAAACATCAGAACCAGCGCTCAAGGCCACTGTCCAACATGAAAATTTCAATGAGTCTTTATATGCTACTGTCAGTAAACCTGGAAAATCAAAAAACTTGGAAAATAACCCACATCCAATAGTCTATAGTCAACATTTACCTCAGGATATGGAAAGGAAGACTCCTGATGGCATTGCCCATCAACCCTCCCATTCAAAAGAGAAGCCTACTCCAGCCTCCAGGGTCAAACAAAATATAAATTCAAAGACTGAAGATGTGGCTAAAGAGATGCCTTCAGCCAAACCCAGACAACAATCATTAGTCAAGGACCCAGTCAGACAAGTTCAACCAGATCAGCATGTGACAACTCAACCCATGACATCAGAAAATAACAAAGCTGAGAATCCAGAGAAGGGCCAGAAGGGAAGTAGTTCTACAAATAAGATTATTGAACCAGTCCACCTCAAAACTTCGGAAATTCCAGAAGAACTGTATTTGGGAAAACTGGCTAATGATCCCAAGGCAAGTAGAATAATCAACTCCTTCCCAAATGATAATCTAGTTACTGAAGATCCATGGGCTTTTTTACCACAGCAAAGCACAGATGAGGATGTACTCTTCACTAAAGGCCCAACGAAATTGAGAAGTCATGAAGATCAAGATTCATCCTTAAATAAAAAAGATAACAAACTGGCAAAAAAGGAGAACAGCATGTCGCCAAAATTAGAGTCTGAAAAACAAGCTCCCAGCTTTACCGAACAAGCTAGAGCCTCATTTCAAAGAAATTTTTCACTTAAAAAGAAAAATCCATCTCATCTTTATACAACTGCTGGAAAAGCTGGTACGGAGAATAGTAGTCTGGACAGATCAATTTCTCAATCTTCACAAGATGCTGAAGATGTTGAGATGACTGTAACTAGTATTGCTCCATCAGGCAGAACTGAGTACACCCCAGAAACATCTCAAACCCCTACTGGGGGCAAGACAGCACTCCGCGCTTGGGTCTCACCATCAGAATCTCAGACATATACACTGCAGAGTGGTAGTGGAAATGCAGTTTCTAATTCAAAAAGGTGAGAAAAGTTCTACCAACCCCCTACTAACAACTCCTTGAACTTCTCTAACAGTCTGTCATCCCTGTTGTGTCTAAACTCATTAGCTTTCAAATCAATGGTTGCTATTTACTCTGAAACCACCTCAATCAATCTCCGGCTTTACTAGATTAAATGGATTGTTTCCTCAGCATTTGTTCAATTGGTTTCTTAGTGGCTGCTTACTCCTTCCTGGGATCTTGAGGGTTGAAATTGTGGGCTTGGGTTTTACTAATGATTGCTGTTATTGATAGGTCAAAATGTCAGGGTCTTTCAAGAATTTGGAAAGGGAATTGACTGGCGGTGTCTCAGATGATGTAGGGGTCTCTATTCTACATTTTCTTTCTTGGTATTATGTGCCATATTGGATGTATCGTGTACATTTTTTGAAACTTGATGCTTGTGAGTGGCTGCCAATATGGCATTTAAATGGTATACAACGGATAGATACAAGGATCTATAATGCATATGAGGTCAAATGTTCACATACTGACAATTTCTGGTGTGCTTGAGTGATTGGACTTGTGTTTTGTGCTGTCTGTTTGTTCTAAAGTTTGTTTTGTGGGAATTATTCATGATTTTTTTTTTATTTCTATAATTAATCTTTTGTTTCTGTTGGGAATTATAAGTGTGATTGGAATGGTTTTCATAAACACACCAAAATATGTATTGCATATTCACTTCAATACACAATTTATTATTTTTTTAGCAAAATTACTTTGTCATTATTCTACATTTGTCACATTGTATATTTACATCAATGAAAAGAAAATATTTTAACCGATTAAACTTTTTGGTAGTCAAAAGTGAAGATAGACCTTTCCAAACACACAATGTCTTCTTAATCAAATGATAAAATCAAGCAGGATTGTGTTCACAGGCTAAAGTTTGCAAAATCTTTGCATTCACAGAGCTTGTTTTATCCCTAAAAGTACAAATTGTTTGGACTAACATTTGGAATATGTTATATGTTGATCTGTCTCCTGTCTTAGGCCGCATCCAGTGAAACCCATGAGCACAATGGAGAACCAGAGTCCCAGTGTTCTTGCTGTGGGGAAAGAACCAAAGACTATCACCATCAAGGAAATGGCTGAGAAGTCAAAAGTACAGTAATTTTCATACTTATTATATTTTTAATGTTATGGAATTTGTTATGTTCTCTAGTTTCTCTACAATGTACTCGCTGATACTCTATATTTCATTTTGCATGCTCCTTTCTACTAGTTTAAAATGTATATACCTTCTCACGTAGTCATACTAAAATGTGTATATAAATAATAAATAACTTGTATAGAAAAAACTGTACATTATTGCATTTAGACTGTCAGTCCAAATATGTTTTTTTATGGTTTATTATTTGAGAATCTGACTGAAATCTAGACTAAATGATTGACTGATCACAGAGTCAGAAACTGATATTAGCATTGACTTCTAGTACTTATGCTGCACTAGTGTGCATAATAAAAAATATATATATATATGTTTGAAAAACATGTTATTTTGCATCATAACAATGTGTTTTGCTGGATCACTTTATTTTGTATGTGTGTCTTTGCCAGTCTCATCATTCAAAGAGATGTGTAGACTAGCCTACTAGCTATTGTAATTTCATGCTCAACTTGCCAGTTAAAATGCAACCTTATTTCTTATATGATTTTTAGCATGCTTTCTAGAATGTCTGATATGTTTGTTTACCCTGTATGTGTCAAGAGAAAAAAATCCAATCCGACGGAAATTGATTTTGAGATATGTGATCTGATTAAAGGGATAGTTCACCCCAAAAATAAATTTCTCAACCTTCACTTGTTTAAAACCGATTTAGGTTTCTTTCTTTTGTTGAACCAATTTAGTTTAGTCAATTCACCTATAGTGCATGTCTTTGGACTGTGGGGGAAACCGGAGCACCCGGAGGAAACCCAACCAACACGGGAAGAACATGCAAACTTCACACAGAAATGCCCACTGACCCAGCCGGGACTCAAACCAGGGACCTTCATGCTGTGAGGCGACAGTGCTAACCACTGAGCCACCGTGTCGCTTTTATTTTATTTCATTTTGAGCCTGCATATGCATCAAAAATGGATTTGGGCTGATAGTCTCCACGAGGCTTATAATGTTGTGATGCCTAATATTTCCTAATATGTGACACTTATCTTTGTTTATGTTTACTGATAAAAGTTCAGTGTATCAGTATATGTATTTCAGTGGCTTTCTTTTTCAATGTTAATTTTTAGTGGTAATTACTAATCAGTAGGGTGATTAATTGTAGCATTGAAATATGATTATTAGTATCAGCCAACATTTTCATATACATAATTCCAATGACCATAATTAATCAAATTAAATGTATTTGAACTGTACTGTACTCAGTTAACCCTCTCTCCCTCCTTCTCTCTCTCTCTCCCTTTCTCATATCAAGAATTGTGAGAGCAGTCCATACACCCAGCTCACACAGGAGGAGCTGATCACACTGGTAGTAAAGCAACAGGCGGAATTATCCAGAAAAGATTCCCGGATCCTTGAGTTAGAGGAGTACATTGATAACCTGCTCCTCCGTGTCATTGAGGAGAAACCGGAAATCCTGCTTACACTTCATTCCAAATGTTAGAATTTGATCATAACATTTGATTTTACACTGAGACACACTCGTTTTGTTTAGATTTGGCTAATATTGCAAGAAGGATTTTTAATTTCATTCAGATTGTAATGTCACATCTCAGAATAAGTTGACGTACTTGCATGTGGATGTGTGATAACATTCCAACAACAAAAACATGTCCGAATGCTGCAGTTTGACTTTTAAAATGCTGGGGTTTTGTTGGTGTTTTCTGATTGGAACATGGTACAATCTTCTTCCTGAAAAAACCTTCCAACAACAAACATGTTGTATTTATTGATAATCTCATTGTTTTTTATGCATCTTTCCATAAGAGATGGCTTCTTAATGCAATATTTATTGTCTTAATCTTTGAGGATTTCCTTTCTTCCTGAAGTGATTTTGGCTTGGATCTCGATTGCTGCATTGTGTCTTGCTCAAAAGGCTTGATGGGGCTTGATTTGGCCTTATGTCAGACAGTTGGGGCTCAAATCAAGGGCTGTTTAGGTATTCAGACTATAAGCACTTTTTAAAGTTGAACAATGTGTTTAATTTATGAAGGATATTTTTTTTTATATACTAAGTAATTATTTGAAGTTCACTGTAGATTTACCTCTATAAAAATGCCTTAAGGAAAACGTTTTTTCTCCTTCTGCTTATGAAAGGACTGTTGTAACACTGGATATATTAATTTTCATATATATTCAATATTGACTACTACTTAAATATTTATTTTCAGCTGAATTAACAGTCAGCTGTTTAATAAATAATAAGTTATGTTGTGATTTATGTTAAAGTGCAGTTTCATATTTACTATAATGAAACTGACCAGGGCTTAGTGAGAATTCTAGACGTTCTTGAAACGTCTAGAAAAAAAAGAAGCTTGATATCAGATTTTTAAGCACAAAGTAATTACTGTGACCTACTGCTGTTCTTCAATGAACAAGCAATAATTGTTGGCAAGATTGTGTTATTTGAGAATCAGGTGATGTGGTACTTTCCTCAAAGCTAATGATGTATCCTATTAACATTTGTGATTTGTCTGTTGTGAAACCAAAGATCTGTGATTTTAAAAACTGAAGTCTTACCCTTAAATACTCTGATGCAGTACCAATAGCAAATCTTCTCCACACTCCTTATTACGTTTAATGTTTTTAATCAGTAAGTAAACTTTTTTCTTTTATTCCTACTTTGTCCATTTGGGTTGAAGTTACTATGTATTCAGTCATAAGATTGTGTATTAACAAGAGCTGTGCTGTGTTCATTCATGTGTTGTCAGTCACTTTGCATGAGTTCACTAAACTTATCACAGCATCTTCACTGTTACCAGGTTCTGCACACTAAATATCTATGTCTGAATTTGTATGACAAGCCTTATTAACTATTGCTGATGCTATGCATATATGCACACAATGTGTTTTATAGACCTGTGCCTTCTCTTTTTATTTAAATGTCATTAGGGTATGTCATTAAAGCAGAAATATATGTTTGTCATTTTTATTATGACTCAGTTCAATGAATAAAACTTAGCTGAAACCATATAAATTGTGTGTGTATGTCTATCTACATAGCAGTGTGTTGAAAAAAGTGAGTAAAGCTCAATCCTTATAACTTATTTCAACACATGAAAACGCATTGGGATCACTAAACATTTCATTCTTAATCAAATACTGAAGAAATAATACACTAATATGATTACAGAAAGTGAAAAAAATAGGTTGCTTAAATATGTTTAAATAAAATTCTAACATTTAACAATGCTTGAGGATTCAGTTTTCTTATAAATAATTGAACTAATATTTAGTTGTATAGTGATGTTTTCTGGCACCTTTGAACAAGTACTACACATGATTTCTCTGCATTTCTTGGTTTTGCATCAGAAAGCATTTTTGATGTCCGCTCACAAGTTTTCTATTGGGTTAAGATCATAGGACTGGGCTGGCACTCCATAACGTTGATCTGGAACCAAGATGCTGCTCGCTTACTGGTGCTTTTGAGGTTGTTGACATGTTGAAACACTCATTTTAAAGGTATTTCCTTTTCGGCATAGGGCAACATGACCCTACTTAATGATATTAAGTATCCTGATGTACTAAAATTGATCCCTGTAATGTGATAAATAGGCCCAACATTGTAGAAGTAGCAACCCCCCTTATCATGACATTTGTGCCACCATGCTTCACTGTCTTCACAGTGTATTGTGGATATAATTTAGTGTTTGGGAGTCATCTAACAAACTGTCTGCAGCCCCTAGACACTGAATTCAATCAGTACACAGTAAACTATGTGAACACAGTGACAGTAAGTCTATTTGGGAGACATTAAGTGAGTTTGTGAAATTGTAAGATGCAATATTATAGAAATTACAGATCTGCAATCACCAACTTCCTATCCACTGGCTGAAAAGTCCTCCATTTGTCTCCCTTTGACAAGCAAGTGCAAATCTAGAGGGTTTAAATCACTTTGGTTAGGCAGATTGAATAGCGTTTAAAAGGGTTAAACCCCATAGGGAATATATCACTAGGTGCCAGATTACTACTAGTGCTCTGTGATTTTGGTCATTTTTTTTATGTCAGACAGCTCATTTAATTTATTGATACTTTGCAGAACACACGTACATATACTTATAAAAACAACAAAAAAACCCTGCTCAAACTGCAATGATAACTTCAAATAAGACAATACTGTGATCACACTATTTATTGCAAGCTTTTCTTTAATTTTGATCTCAAATATCTACCAATCCAGGAAATTGTAGAACGGCAAGCTGTTAAATACAGTTTGATTCACTAGATGGCAGTAGGATGCAACACACTGCATGTTATATGACTTGTCAGGCAGCTGAAGAGGATGGCATGGCCTTCACTGATATACTGTATGTGCGCTGTTGAAAACATTCATGGCTGCTATTATAATTGACTTTTACATGCAAACAGTGTGAGCCTGACGCCACTCACAACATGGCTATCAACAGATCTGAAGCTAATTGTATTGCCTTAGTGCTTAAAGGTTGTGCAATTGACAGTCTACCATTGACAATTGACTATCTACCATTGACTAATTAGTAGCCAGAATCAAAAGTTGAAACAGAATCTAATTAGCAGAACTAAAAGACTGACATTGAGCGGTTACTGATATTTGTATCATCAGTATAGACTCAAGTTCATCCAAAGTAAGCAGAAAATGAATGCCAGCGTAGTTAAAACTACAGATTTACTGGTTTTACCAGTGTAATGCAGACATATTTATGTAATTATGCGCAGGAATAGTGATGTGTCATTTTTATGTACTGCGTTCTTACATTCTGTGTACATTTATTTGAATGATACTCATAAGGAATAGTGAGCTCCAATAGTGAGCTACTTTGAATAGTGAGCTCCACATACTAAAATGATTAATTCTTTTTTTGCAAAATAATGTATAAAAGCAGGCAACACGGTGGCTCAGTGGTTAGGACTGTCACCTCACAGGAAGAAGGTCACTGGTTCAAATCCCAGCTGGGTCAGTTGGCATTTCTGTGTTGAGTTTGCATGTTCTCCCTGTGTTCCCCCGCGTGGGTTTCCTCTGGGTGCTCTGGTTTCCCCCACAATCCAAAGATATGCGGTATAAGTTAATTGAATAAACTAAATTGGCCATAGTGTGTGTGTGTGTGTGTGTATTAGTGTGTGTGAATGTTTCCCAGTATTGGGTTGCAGCTGGAAGGGCATCCGCTGTGTAAAACATATGCCGGATAAGTTGGAGGTTCATTCCGCTGTGGCAACCCCTGATGAATAAAGGGAATAAACCAAAGGAAAATAAATGAATGAATGAATGTATAAAAGCAAAACTCAGACTCTTGTTTAAAATGTTTTCATGGCACTGCATGAATAGACTGGAAAAGGTGTCTTTTATACAAGTACGAAAACTGAGATTAGCAACACTCTCTTTAAGAGGCTTCTACTTTCAGTTTTTTTTTCACCTGTATAAAAGACACACAGCAGCCAGAAATCCTGCTGATTGATAGGGGATCAAACACGCATTTCACTCATTAAAATGGAAATCAGTTCATAATTTTTTTGAAATGCATTTTTCTGGAATTGTTTTGGTATTCTATCACAGCTAAAATAATCATACCATTATATATATGTAGGCCTCACGGTGGCGCAGTGGCTAGCACGTTCGCCTCACAGCAAGAAGGTCGCTGGTTCGAGCCTCGGCTGGGTCAGTTGGCGTTTCTGTGTGGAGTTTGCATGTTCTCCC
>CAIGQW010052479.1:1898044-1924250 GCA_903798125.1 Danio choprae | reverse complement strand
CACACACACACACACACACACACACACACACACACACACACACAGTTTTAAGGCAACTTTGATGGAAGGTTTTGATCCACTTCAAATATTGACTACTGTGTATATGTGTGTGTATTTCAGCAATTCAGCAATGCTCATTCAAGAATTAAACCTTTTTTGGATTTGACTTTATGTTGCTTTTTTTGGCTTTATAAAACAATGTTCCTTTTTTATATCCCAACTCTTCTTCTTATGTCATTGTTTTCAGTTTTCAAGCACACTAAGAGCTGCTCTGGGGGGAATAACACAAGAATAAATACGGTACATTAAAGTGCCAAGCATGGAGCACTGCTGCTGACTGCCCGTCTGCTACAAAGAATATATATAAGAGATGTTTTTCTCTTGCTCATAATATTTGTGCTATATCCTATATATTGTCTACCAACATAAAAAAAAAATCCTTTCGGCTGAATTCATTTAGACCTTCAAGGGGCTTGTGCTGGTACTGCCCGGAGTCCACTAATTATTGTTTCTCAAATACCGCTAAATATATTCGTTGACCAAAACCAGTTTAAACCTAAGCTAAGTTAAAGTAAGTTTTTTGCTTTTATTCTCCTTCTAACATTAAAAGTGGCTATTCTGCAGCCTTGTAATTAAATTCCTGAACATACTGTTTTAAAACCAACACATTTTCATGGCAATTTGCTGGCTAATTAATAATTGATTGATATTTTTGTACATTTGGCTTAAAAAATGTGGAACTTGTAATTTTTATTACTATTTTGAAATATTTAACGTTTAGTTTATTGTAAGGCAGTACAGTGGCGTAGTGGATAGCACAATCGAATTTCCTCCGGGTGCTCCGGTTTCCCCCACAATTCCAAAGACATGCGCTATAGGTGAATTGGGTAAGCTAAAATTGTCCGTAGTGTATGTGTGTGAATGAGTGTGTATGGATGTTTCCCAGTGATAGGTTGCAGCTGGAAGGTCATCCGCTGCATAAAACATATGATGGATAAGTTGGCGGTTCATTCCGCTGTGGCGACCCCAGATTAATAAAGGGACTAAGCCGAAATGAAAATGAATGAATGAATGAATGAGTTTATTGCAAGTAACAAAAACATTTTGACCTTAAATATTTTAGTTAACAGCTGACTATTAGTATTTGCTGTATTTGTTAAAATACAAAAGAATTAACCATTTTAAACATATTTTTAATATTTCAAGTATTTAATATATCAAGACTCAAGTCCCTGTCTTGAGTGATTCACTGAAGCATTAATGCGAGTCAGTCAAAAACAGAAAGAAAGCTTAACTTCATGCACAGTATCAAGATAGCAATAAATGCCAACCAAAATGTCCTAATTAATTAACTTTCTGCTTTTCCATTGTATAAAGCACTATATAATCAAATATTTTTAGCTATTTTAGCTTCCTAAAAATCCCCCTCCATTGGCTCTCTGGTGCTGTTTTACTGTGTGTGGAAACACATCCTGATATGATTATAAAGTGCTTTGGGTGGACAGCAGTAAATAGAAAAGCACTAAATGTCTCCTACATTCATTCGGTATGCAGCAGGGGGTCTCTGGTCCAACCTTTGGCCTGAAAGAATGTTAGAATCAGAAGAAAGTAAACCTAAAGCTTGTTATGAGGCACCCTAGGCATCCTTAGCATTAAAAGCAAAAGATCTGTTTGAACTGTTTCCATTTTCAGGTGTAAAGCTGCCACTGGAGTGTGTCTCAGCACTGAGCAGCATATGCTTTTGTGTTGGTAAAATAGATCTGAGACCTTGAAGCTTAACTTGGTGAGACAACCAGCAGTCTGAGAGATGAGCTGAAAGTCTAGTTACTTGCAGGAGGCAGCTTGTTTGTCTTCCTGTCATCCTCATTGTGAATCACTGGTCTTATTATCAAAACCTGGCTTGTGTAGTCTTTGATGTATTGGGACAGCAAATCATTGAAAAGAGATATCTGAAAGAGATTGAGTGGAAAGGGAGGAGAAAAAAAGAACTCAAATGATGTACTGAGTCGGTCACCATAGAAACGCTTCCCCTTTTTTATTGCTTTGTCTTTTGTTGCTATACCTCATTTTCATCTTTGGGTGTTGCGGTGAGGATATTAACATGCCCAGACGTTTCAAAGGTTACTGACTGACATCTCTTTTTTTTCTTTTCATCAGTTCATCTTCCTGCTGTTCATATCCACTAGTGGCCCTTTGAATTAGCATGCGCTCTGGTGGAATCTTTAGCTCTTTGTATTAAAGTTAAAGCTAAATTTAGCAATGTCAACGAGATTACAATGGTGTTTTGTTTTTGCAAGTTTCACTACTAGAGTCTTTGGATTGAATTACTAATGTAAGTGTCTTGAGTGGATAATACTACACAGAAGGGTTGCTGCTTACCCTTAGGGCCGGGACACACCAAGCCGATGGTTGGCTGTTTTGCTTCGTCGGTCCATCGGTCAGGCTAGTTGGTTTGGTGTATTCCACGCGTCAGCTCTTGCCAGGTTAACTTTGGAGTTTGTTGGCCTGATTCAGCATGTCGAATCAGCGTCAGACTGTCGGTAAAGAGAGCGCTCTTTGACTGATTATTCAGCAAATGAATCAGAGCACGAGTGTGACATAGTGAACTGACATATCATAAAGATGCAGACACAGAACGTGATCTCTCGTTTAAGTCGCTAACAAGCAACTAGCACCATTGAAACCCAACTGTGTTGTCACCTCGCATTGGATCGTGTCAGGGAAACACACCAAATGGTTAAAAGCTGGCTGAAATGAGAACAACATTCTACGCCTGCGTAAGAAGACGTGTTATTCTGCTCAGCAGGGGGCAGTATTCTGTTTTCCCATTACACAAAGGGAAACCGAACTTCCAATGCGCACAGACAAATCATAAAGAAAGCAGGACTTAGTACCATTATCACAGTAATATCACAGTCACGCGCTCTGATTCATTGTTGAATAACCAGTCAGAACACTCTCTTCAGTTGACGGTCCAATGGCGATTAAATTGCTGAATCTGGACAATGAGCTCAGACGCTAACTCGATGAGAGGCGACATGTCGACCAAACACACCAAACTAACTAGCCTGACAGTCGGCTTGGTGTGTTCCGGCCCTTAAGTTCTCTTGCAAAACTATATATAAATATTTCAGCAGCGAAAATTAAACCACACTGAAATTAACTAAACTGAAATTCAACTCTGAAAACTGGACGGACACAGATTCAATTTACTAGTACTTCTATGTTAAGCTGCTTTGACACAATCTACATTGTAAAAGTGCTATTCATTCATTCATTTTTTTTTTGGCTTAGTCCCTTTATTAATCTGGGGTCGCCACAGCGGAATGAACCGCCAAATTATCCAGCATATGTTTTTAAGCATGTTTTTAACCCATCACTGGGAAACATCCATACACACTCATTCCCACACATACACTACGGACAATTTAGCTTACCCAATTCACCTATACCACATGTTTTTGGACTTGTGGGGGAAACTAAAGCACCCGGAGGAAACCCACGCGAACACGGGGAGAACATGCAAACTACAAACAGAAATTCCAACTGACCCAGCCAAGGCTCAAACCAGTGACCTTCTTGCTGTGGGGCGATTGTGCTACCCACTGCGCCACCACGTCGCCTAAAAGTGCTATAGAAATAAAGATAAAGACTAATAAAAACTTGCAAAGCTAATATCAAATGAGATGTTTTTGGTATTTGTTGGTCTTTTTATAAGAATTTCTTAAGTATAAGCATATTAAATTCTCATAATGTCAACTTTAATGTTTAAAATACCATTTGTGCAAATTAAATGCCAACATATTTGGGTGAAATCATGTTCAATCATCATTCAGCATGACAGCTGCATTTACTTTTAAAAATGAAACTAAATACATTCTGAAATAATAAGTGGTTGTCTGAATTTTTTGTTTATTGGAAAATATTCAAAATTTGCTGACAAATGGCTAAAGTATAGTGGTTGGATTTTGGGGCTGTACTGCAGGCATTGCTTAAAAAGAGGATTTTTTATGCTATTGGATGATGTTGTTTTATGTTATATAACCTTTGTTACACTGAATGGCATGTTTGTAAAAACATTTTCATGTCTCAGAATAAAATGAAAAAAAAAAAAAACTATATTAGGCGACGTGGTGGCGCAGTGGGTAGCACAATCACCTCACAGCAAGAAGGTAGCTGGTTCGAGCCTCGGCTAGGTCAGTTGGCATTTTTGTGTGTTTGCATGTTCTCCCCGTGTTCGTGTGGGTTTCCTCCGGGTGCTCCGGTTTCCCCCACAAGTCCAAAGACATGCGGTATAGGTGAATTGGGTAAGCTAAATTGTCCGTAATGTATGTGTTTGGACGAATGTGTATGGATGTTTCCCAGAGATGGGTTGCAGCTGGAAGGGCATCCGCTGCGTAAAACATATGCTGGATAAGTTGGCGGTTCAGTCCGCTGTGGCGACCCCAGATTAATAAAGGGACTAAGCCGAAAAGAAAATGAATGAATGAATTATTGAAAAATTATAGTTTTTATGCTTGAAAAGGATTTTGGTCTTTGACCCATATTTGATTTAATGAATTAATTGAAATAAGTAACCCAATTTAAAGTATACAACATTAAGTAATAAAAATTGCAATACAATACAATAAATTGATATTTAAATATAAATTTTATGTGAACAAGTCATTTGCAGGAAAAAAGAAATGTAAAAAAAAGAGTGTAAAAACACTCTATGATATATTTTAAACTTTAGTTCATGTGTAATGTAGCTGTGTGAACATAAACAACATCTCTGAATGTAATATGCTCAACGTTTAATGCAAAGGAAGACATTGGCTTTTACAGAGTTAGCTTAGCAAAGTCTACAGCAAACTAAGTTTTGAGACTACAAAAAAAAAAATACATCCGGGCTAGTGAGATCACAAGGGCTTCTGGTTACGTGCATTCACCACGCGCACACACACACTGTGCAGGGAAGAGGCATGGCCAGAGGTGTGTAATGTTATAGCAGAGACAGCTAAAATGCCATCCAAATGCTGCTATTTCCACAGAGCTTGTTCTGTTTCTGTAATTGGGCTTCCAAATGACATGACACAAAGAGAGAAGTGCTTACAGTTTAATTTAAATTCCAGAGAATTATAAAAAATATATAGCTCTTGCATTTGACAAATGAGAACTTCCAGAATCTCTCCCAGTTCAGGTCAGGATTCGGCTAAAACTCCTCCAACCTATAAGTATTTTTATTTGTTAAAATTTATCAATTACATGCACAGTTTCTAGCGTTAACGCTATGTTGTAGCGTGGACGTAAACAAGTATGTAAACAATGGAAAATGCTGTTTGGCACTGCTAACAATTTAGCTACAAATTCATATTTATCAATCAAACCCCTGTAAACACCCTATAATCTTCAGCAGTGCGTGCAGTGTCTTTCTATGCGTGTCTCTCTATGCGGCTGCTTTCCCAGTGTTCTACATTTCAAATAACAAACTCGCAAAAATGTTTCATATTACTTACACTATTCAGATTTTATTTAAGAGAGCAGGCGGTGTGCCTGGTGTGCTTTTAATTTTTCTCTCTGATTCAGGCAGCTAACAGTGCTAACAGCTTCTCTGTTTACACAGCGCAAAAGCTTGTGCTTGTAGGGGCGTGGCGTGGTGACGTGGACACAATCCACGAACCACAGCACATTAAGTAAGCTGACCAATCAAAGCCTCTTGAGGGTGGGCCTTTCAGAGAAACTAGGAAATATGACAGCCGTTTTCATGTTAGCTGAGTAGCTGTATATAATCAAAGTAAGATATATGAAAAGAATAATGTAATTTTCTACAAGTGAAGCATGAGCACACATTGCTTTGCATCTTATAAACACAACCAAGCCTTAAAAATACACTGTGGACCTCCACTTTAAACTGCATATAATCTAGACTTAAAAATGAAATGCAACATTGTCCCCACATTTCGTTATGTGAATTCTTCCTTGACCAACTGCATGATTTGCAAGCATCATTGGAGTCTGTACCACAAACTACTATTTGGAGGTTTACTCAAATTTAACACTATCTATTCAACAGTTTTTTTTTTTTTTTCTGACACTGCATGTATTTACCTGAACTAGTAGTTCATTGAAATTATTTTATTTTTCTAATAGTTTGACCAATTTGTTCAGTTGTCTATAAATAATCAATCCATTGTGAAATTTTGAATGATTAACACAAAATATTAAGACTTTCCTCACCCTTCAATTAGATCGATTAAACATCAATATAAAACAACTGCTAGTCCAGACATTTTTTTATTGATGGTACATTGCACATGAAATTCTACAGAACTACAATGATAATTATGAGACAGCCCAAAAGAAACTCTCAGGTTGATACTTTTTAGCACTTTTAGTTGTTGTTGTTTTTTTTGTTTTTGTTTTTTTGCCTCAGAACAAGATTTCTGTTTCAACAATGAACAATTACATTGCAAAACATTCACAGAATCATATTATTGCATATAAAATAAAAATAGCATTTGCTTTATATATAAAAACAATAAGATTGCATATTTTTGCACACTTTATCACAAGCACTAAAACATATGAAAACAATTAGCAAAGGGGTTTTCTAAGCTATGTCCTTTAAATTATCTAGAAAATATACTGTCATATTCATTCATACACTATATGTATTTCAGTCGTCTGTAATGTGTTTATTTAAGATGTGCTTCACTATTAAAGCTTAGTCATTTGCTCTTTAGATTTTTTTTGGGTGTCAGAAGTTCAGAGATTTTGTTGTGGTTTTCTTCGTGATGGGATCAACATCCAAAGCCAGATTTCTCAATATCCAAATCATAGACAGAATGTTGAAATCTTGTGGCTCTGTCCAACCATTTTTTCACCACCAGGCAGGGCTTGTACATCCAAGAATGACCATCTGTGTCCTACAAGAACAAGATGCATGTGGAGGAACCTTACAGATGGTATAGAGCTGGCCAAGACAAATGTGTACTGTTTCTTTTCAAGCCTTGGTGGTCTTTGGACCAAGCCTGCTCTTTTTCTGTCAAAGAACCACGCTAGCGGTGGCACAGTTGTTCGCTGGTATCCCAATGCCAATCCGCCGATGACAGGTGAACATCTTCCGCAATTCTGCCCTGAAGCGATCATGCAGCCATGCATATAAAAATGGATTACAACAAGAAGAACTCATCCCACACAAGTGACACAACAGCTGTATCAACAGGAAGTAGCGCTTATCAATCAGATCTATGTCAATATCCCGAAGAACATTAAAGACGCTTATTGGCAGCCAGCAGATCCCAAAGGCAGCGACGACCAAAGACACCAAGCGAAATGTTTTGCGTTTGCGAGCTCTCTGGGCCTCTGCTTGGCTTTGGGTCCGATGGCCTGGTACCACACAATTACGAAGCTTCACCGAAATGCACAAATAAGAGATGCAGAGAGCGGACAGTGGAAGGACATATGTGATGAAGAGCGTGCTGTAAGCGTAGGCCAGCCGCTCTTTCTCCTGGCCCATCCAGAACTCCTCGCAGATGGTGAAACCTTCATCCTTGAATTCCACGTGATATGTGTGGGCCACAGCAGGAGCTACCAGACCACAGGACAAAATCCAGATCCCTGAGAGAAGGTACGTGCAGGCCAGAACTGAAATGCGCTTCTTCAGAGGATGAACCGTGGCGTAGTATCTAAAAGTTAAAAGGACAGTTTTAGGCAACAAGATCCAACTCTTTTTAATTCTTACAACAAGATACACCTCTCTAAATTTTTAAATATTAAAGTTGCATCATTTCCCTCATGCCACCCTACATGTCTTTTGAACTATAAACCATCACTTTCAGCCAAATGGAAACAACACAATGAAATTAACATAAAAGTGCACATTTCTTGATGCTTTGACCCAAAACGCGTAAAGTTAATAGGAAGTGACACAAATTAAAATGTATTTTTTAACACACAAGCTCAACCAAGACAACAGAAAGGAATTTGCTGCAAAATTTTTAATTGCTTTTACACTTTGGGCTCTATTTTAACAATCTAAGTGCATGGTCTAAAGTGTACTGCGCAACTGCACTTAGGGCATGTCCGAATCCCCTTTTGCTGCACATCTAAAAGAGTTGTCCTTATTGTTTTAATGAGTTATGGGTGTGTTCTGGGTGTAACATGTATTAAACTAATCAGGGTCTAATCTCGCAGTGAGTTGCGGTCACGCCATGGCACATTCGCTATTTAAATGATGGACTTTGTAAGCAGAAAAGCTGAACATATCACTAGGGAGGAAATGAACCTGCTTGTGCACAAGGTTAAAGCATGCAAACATTCTACAGATCAAGCTGGAATCCACCAAAGCTCTCTTAGGTGAAGACATGGAAGGAGGTAGCGGCTATTATATTTATGTAGACAATAATAATCTTTTATATTTTAATCTTTTAATTTTTCATATTAAAGATATTTTTATACTGCATGTGCATCCCTGTGTGTGTAGTAAGCACAACTGCTTTTCAGACCAGCATGGCCATGGGTGCACAAATCATTTGTTATTTTAACAAAGTGACAAAGAGAACGCAAATGATACCTGCGCCAGGCTGAGGAGTGGGACAAGAACTAGGTAGAGGAGTTACAAAACTTAAAAAGGGTCAAACCTCAGGATTAGAACATAACTTTTATTTATTTTTTATTATTTATTGTTCTATGGCTTTTTCGTCCTTTTAATTTTCACACAGTGCATTAAAGCTATATATACTGTAGATGTTACTTAAGATGAAGATCTGCATTTTCTAAGTATGCACCATATGTATGGAATGATATACATATGAAATCTATCTCTATATTAAAAAATATTTTAAAGACAGTTTAGAACGGTGCATGTTTGAACAATTGATTATGGTTTAGACAATTTTTGTGTGTGTCTATGTGTTGTGATATGTATTTTGTTATGTTTTGTAACTCTGTCCTATGCTGCCTGTCTTGACCAGGATTCCCTGGTAGAAGAGATAATGCATCTCAATGGAACATTACTGGTTAAATAAATAAATAAATAAATAAATAGATTTGTTTTATGTCCTGTTGCAAATAAAGACTTTACTGCAGCTAGTCTTTATCTTTACCCTGTTCATTCTAAAACGCTTATCTGAGATTTGTCATTGTTTTTATATTGAATTTTTGCAGCAAAATAAACAAAATACATGCATTTACTATACTAAACAAAAATGGAAAAAAAGCTGTTGTGTCATATATAATATACGGTACAATCTGTTGTATAAGGTCAGACATACCTAAACTAGTGCAGTTTCTATAATTCCATTTATTCATTCATTCATTTTCATTTCGGCTTAGTCCCTTTATTAATCTGGGGTCACCACAGCGGAATGAACCGCCAATTTATCCAGCATATGTTTTACGCAGCGGATGCCCTTCCAGCTGCAACCCATCTCTGGGAAACATCCATACACACCTATTCACACTCATACACTACGGACAATTTAGCTTACCCAATTCACCTATACCGCATGTCTTTGGACTTGTGGGGGAAACCGGACCACCCGGAGGAAACCCACGCCAACACAGGGAGAACATGCAAACTCCACACAGAAACGCCAACTGACCCAGCCGAGGCTCGAACCAGCGACCTTCTTGCTGTGAGGCGAACGTGCTACCCACTGCGCCACTGTGAGGCCCCTAATTCCATTTAATGTTAGCATTTTTGTGATATTGTGCTATCACTGACTAAATGTTTCTGCTGGATTAATACTATTGTTAGTTAGGGACATGGCCTAACAGTTGGAGAGTTGGATTTGTGAGTGAAAGGTCGCAGGTTCGACTCCTGGCAGGGATTGTAGGTATTGGGAGTGAATAATCAGTGCTGCTGTAGCAATGGGTGCTGTAGAATGTGTTCATAGTGTGTAGGTGCACACGGATGGGTACCAAAAAAGTATTGAACAAAGTATCATATCAGCGATTGTTACAAAAAGCAAAACTGTAAATGAAGATTATACAGACAGATTTATTAGACATGTTCATGTAATAGATTAATTGATTTTGATTAAATTGTTCAAACCAATAATAAGGTTGGAACTAACACCTGGCATATTATTTGTGCAGCACCTAGGCAAAGCAGAGTACTTGTGTTTGTAAGATTGAGCCCATTACTCCTTTATTTTGTGAGTAAGCAATCTTGCACTTGATTAATTTACTTTTTTTTTAATTTGTACAGCTCTTTCCTCAACAGCTACATATCATATCAAAAAAGCTTTACACACCATTTTACTATTAGGTCTAGAATGCATGGCTTAGTGCATTAACACAAAGCAGATTTAGGCCAGGAAATCCAATGATTTGATAAATAAAGTTGATAAATAACTATGTTAATGAAGATGATATAAATGAACCACCATTCAAGATCTAACTATATTACATCTATTATTTTAGCAGTTATATCAGTGCCACATTTACACTGTAGCATACAAGGCTGAATATTAATGAATATCTGCAGTGATTTGGATGTGCGATTGAGCTCTTTTTTGTGAGAAGAGTTTAATTGTTACTTTATTTTAATCTACGAGAATCAAGAAGTAAACAAAGCAATCTGGGTTTTTTTCCTGTGGTGAATTATGATTACAATGTATGCTCCTGATTGTCTCATAATATGGCGAGAGCTACAAATAAAGCAATGCGCTGTAGATTCTAACTCTCTATGCCTGCATGTTTTGCTTGTCTCTGTGTAAGATGGATAAGTGGATTAAGCTGTTGTTGTTTTTTACAGTTAACTCAGTTTTTACTGTGGCTGCTGTAAGCCACAGTAAGGAATTCTAAATTATAAAATTATTAATTCACCATTATTGTATCAAATACAAACTTAAAAAATTACCAGATAAACTGTCAAAATAAAGTTAGATTTTTGAGTACTTGACAAAACTACAAAAGAAATATGATCGAATCATAGGCAAACATTTGAAAGCAGATTTAAGGGAAAAATCTAATGGTTTCCTAATATTGTTATATTAATTTAAAATGTACCACTAAACTTGTATGTCTTGTCATAATGTCATTTTGACATAACTCGATGTTCCTGATCTGAAGTGGAACATCAGCTGACTTGTGTCTTTAAATTGGGGTTGTGTAAAGAAATAAAGTCAGCTTAATAAGAATGTTAATTTTATAAAGACATATGCAGTGTGATAAAAAAAAAAAATTATAATTAAAATTTTTAAGCCAAGTTTAACAAAGAATTGTCGAAGTGAGGATCCATTTGTAGATTTGTAATATAAACACAAGTACGATAAAAAGGCAGGGTCAGATCACAGCAGACAAGAGTAACATAGGTGAAAGTTCAGTTTAGATAAACCGTATGATGATGGGTGGGGGGTCTCTGAACCCAGGCCTCGTTGAGGTCATCTGCGCTTTTCAGAGTACCAGTGGTCTTAAGCAGGGAGACATTAAAAGTGGATGACATAAGTTACTGGACAGATAAGGCTAAATGGTATGAGACAGGAATGATTTGTTTAATAATTTTTTTTAAGGGACCCATGTACCTAGGGATGAGCTTGTAGCATGAAACCCTAAGACAAAGATCTCTAGTAGAGAGCCATACCCATAAACCTGGAGAGTAGAACATTACTGTCTGTCTGTCTGCCTGTTCCTTCTGGTCATGCTGGAGGTGAGCCTAAGGTAGTTTCACTCTTTCTGAACCATTGGTTCACAGCAGGCAAGTTATTGGGTTCAGACCAGGGAAAGAGGGGTGGTTCAGTTGATGGTTTCCATAGTGAATTCTGTGTGCAATCAGTCCAGAACAAATACTTTCTCCATTCAGCTGATTTCTATGACAGTACGACCTCAGAAAGCAATTGAACTCTTTTTTTAAGTCTCCAAATTTCACCGTTGGGCTGTGTTAACATTAAGTGATATGAAGAATATAAGGAGGTGAGTTACGGAGCTTAGTTTTTTTGAGATTTGAAGCTTCGGTCAACATCAAATATTTGAAGCTTTTGGCAGAAGGGGCAGAATATATATATTTTTTAGCTCTTTTAAAAACCAGGATAGTCTGTGTGTATGTCTGTCTATTTGGGCTTACTTTATGTCAAGAATCTTTCATCCAATGCACCCATCTATTTATCTGAGCTGCTGTATCAATATACTCCCTTGTGAAGTCTAAGATCTTGTGACCTTCTTTTAAAGTGCTCTTATTATTATTTTTATATGTAGATAGTTGTTCTTGTTATAAATAATGTATCTGTATTATACATTGTATCAATAATGTATTTGCCCTCATAAAGTTTAATCAAATACCATAAACTTCCCTCCCCCTCAAAATGACTTTCTTCACTTTCTGGACACATGGAATTGCTTTAGGGTAGCCATATCAGTGGGTATCTTGTTTCTGCTCTGAATTCATCCATATGTCAGTCTTCTTTTATTTTGTTAGCAACGCCTGTCTTTCAACAATCAAATTGATTTCTAAAGAACAAAACCATGCACCACCCTTAATTTTTTTCCCATGTCAGGACTGTTAAAATTGGATGTACAGCATGGTAGAGGAAAAAAGGGCAATCTTAACTTCTGTTTCTTGGCAACTTTAACTCCATACGACTGAAGTGCATCCTGGGCCATGCCTATTGAATGACCTACCAGTGGAGATCAGAATGGTAGCCTGACTATTATAAGTCACTTTTTAATACCCACTTTTTATTGGCCAGAGATGGGTAAACTCAAAGTTTGTAAAATCTTCACCAACTTCTCCATGAGTGACTTAAGGCCAGTTAATGTAGCTGTTTTTGGTGAGTAGCATGAATGTTGGCTTGGGCTGAGACCTCAGTGCGGAGTCTGTAGAGAGCTGCTGGATTGAGGTTTGACAAAGTCCTCTTTAATGCAGAATCAACGAAGTGGGGATCCATTTGCAGTTTTTATTATAGATGTAATAAACAGGCAGGGTCATAGGTGAGAGCAACATAAGTCAATGCAGATAAACAGAAAAATGGGCCTGGCAGGCTGTAAACAACATAGAAAGGAATCCATATAAAACAGCAACCGTCAGTGGCAGGTAGAACGTAAACTTGTAAAATAAGAGAACAGTCCAGAATCAGTCGAACCAGTTTACCAAATCAAACTAAATTGTCTAAAATGGTTCGCATCTCCAGTAAGCACTTATGCACTAATACTAACTTTTTTAACATGCCTGACACCCACTCTGGTTCGAAATAAACCAATTTCCAGAGTTATTCAGTTACTAAAACAGTATATACAGAGATCAGAGTTAAGAACCAGTGAACTGATAATACTGTGCATGACTGATTCAGCTGGTCTCAAACCAAACAATTAAGATTAAGCTGCTGCGCGTGTAAACCGAGGGCTTAGAGGATCTGGTGATTGTAAGATTATTTCATAGGAGAAAATCATAATGGAATTTCAATAGTAAGTGAATCATGCTTCATTTGGGTTGCAAACTTAATTGTAAGAAACTTTTCAGATCATGGTGATGTTTTAACTGGCTGAAATTATGATTGCTGACTATATATTTTTGATATGTTGAGTCTTAACTTGGGAGTATTGTCATTACATCATCGAGGATGACATCATTACACTGTAGCATAAGAACTGGCTATCCAGTTTTTAGAACCAGTTCAATGAAATGAACTGTCCAAAAGTGTATCCGAATATCCGAACTTCCCATCACTACTATGAATGGCAGAGAGTGTATGTGTCTTAAATAGTCAAGATAATAATAATCAGGTGGGAGTGTAATCAGCACAAGGCATAGTAATAAATGGAGTTTAGGGAGAGAGACAATATTCTAGTAATGATGACTTCTAGTGATGACTGGGGGAACCACATGTTACACTGAGCTGCACCTGTTGGAATTTCAATTGACAAGAGGCTATAATGTGCTCACTTTCAATGGACAGATCCTTCAGAGCCCACCAGACAGTTATTTAGAGACTTTCAAAAAATAGTATTCACATAGGTCCGTATACGTAGATGTAAAAGCAGGTAAAAGACAAATCACCAGACAATGAACAGGAGGTGACTGCCTGTGCAAAACAACAACAACAACAACAACAACAACAACAACAACAAAAAACACTTTACTGTAAGCTAAATGGATTCTTAATGCATCTATTACTACAAACCACCCATTTATCATTTTCTTTGACAAACATGCATTACCGTCATCCATCATTGACAAACACCTACACAGAGAAGGGAGTGTGAAGGTTAAAGGCTTTTACAAAGCCAGAAAGTTAAACAGAGAACACACTCCTTGAATTTATTTTCAGAATTGTAGAAAATAGTTTATTTTAGGTGTCCTTGGCATTTCACATCTGGCACATATTTTGACATTACTATTTCAGTTTTCAATTCATACTTGTATATATCATTCTAGTTTTCCATCTTTTTATTTTCAGGAATATTATACTGTTATTGTCTGTCTGTAAAATCGCTGTGGTACAAATAATAGCAACTGAATGACACATTTATCTAACATTGTCTCACTGTAGATATCGCAGGACAATTCTGATTTCAAATTAAAAATATACATAAAACCAACTGATCCAAAATTTATCTGAAGCGTTAATAGTGAAGACTATTAAAGTCTTTGATGATTTATTCACTCTGTTATACTATCAAGTATTTCATTAATCATTCATAGTTTGACCAGACTTGAAATCATTCATTCATTCATTCATTTTCTTTTCGGCTTAGTCCCTTTATTAATCTGGGGTCGCCACAGCGGAATGAACCACCCAGACTTGAAATCAAAGCAGAAAATGTATCTGTATTGGAAAAGGTGGTCTGTTTTTGGAGACTCAAAACTAAATTTTGCATCACATATTAAAAAAGTAACAGACAAATGTAAAAACAGAATTAAGATGTCTGGCAGGGGTAGATTGGGGAGCACATCAACAATCATTGAAGAGATTATACTGCATTCAGTTAATAGATTATGGCATTATAGTGATTATTTGGCAGAAGCATTTTTTTAAAAGAGATAGATGGAATAAAATCTCAGTTTTTAAAAACAGAATGTGGAGCGTTTAGAACAGGGGTATCAATGCTATTTATTAAACAGTCTGGCGAGTCATTGTGCTATTAAAAAAATAACAATACTGAAAATGATACTAAAAAAAGTGGATTAACACCTTGAAAAATTGGATTTATACTCAGAGTATTAAACTCTGAGCAGAAAGGTTAAGCATCATTAAATCTAGGCCAATATTATATTTTAGTATTTCACTTTAGAACATCAGTCTCAGTGCTGCAGGTGGAAATGGCAGAGGTACCTTCAGAAATACAACACAATTAAAGATGATGTACTAGTCTTCACTAAGACAACTAGACAACACAAAAATCTCCACTGTATAGGTAATGAAGACGTAAAGGTATGCTTAAAGTTGTACAATATATTAAACATATTTTTTTCAATACTCAAATCTATACAGATGGATGAATCCTGAGCAGCAATAAAATTGTCCAATTGTTAAACACAAATAAGTCATTAGCTGGAGCACCAACCAGACTCACTAGAGGGCACTCCAGTTTTATACACGCTCCACCAGCCATTTTTCACAGACTACACCTACCATCATGCTTTGCAGCTCTCAGCTGAAACAGTTTACCAATCTGGACACTGATTACACTGACACAGCTGAAGCACACTAGACACACTGTTTAAGCACCACACTCACACCTTCATTGTGGGATATTGTTTTATGCATGTAGTTGTAGTCTTTGCCAGTGTTTCTTGTTTTCATGGTTTGCCCTGCCATTTTGATTCTGGACTGATTCTGGCCTCTGTCTGTCTTTAGGATTGCCCTTTATATTGTTATTTGGACTTGTTTTGACCCCTTTTTGATGACTATTCTCTTCAAATAAAGCTGTACGTGGAACTCCATTTCTGTTGTCAACACTCATTGTTACAAAAAAAAAAAATGTAAAGACTGTTAAAAGGTTGATTAATCATTGTACTTTTTTGTTCAACAGAGATTATGACAATTTTACTCATCATGCAATGGGTAAAAACACAACCAGCAGATATATTAGTCGGTTCTGACTTTTGATCATTATCTGCATTAAAGAGTTTAATCAGTGGAAGATCTTCAACACAGAACATTCAGTATGAAATCATACAAAAACTTACTAAATAAATCAGAGGAACACAAGATACATTTATGGATACACGGCCAAACCTTTCTCTCATTATCTTTGAGATCTTTCAAGCCAGTGTGTTAAAAATGTGATTATAACTAGTTAAAAAGTGTCTGCTATTAAATAGAATATTATCTCTGCCTGCACAAACAGAAAATCCACAGTTTAGTTTCAAACAGGATAAGTGAAATGTTACAATTCAGCCCATAGTTGTAACCATTCATAGCTGTAACAAACCATGGGCTGAGATGTAACATTATAATTTTCACCAGGGTGAGATGTAACCTTATAAAAAATAAGAACTATGACAATAAAAAATGCTTTTGAAAGATTGTATTAAACATGCTGCTTTCAGTATTGGTGTGTGTCTCTGTGTTACAAAGCTGAATAAAGTGTAAAATTGAACACTATTTGTGTGTGTGCTTCATGAGCTCACAGAGGATAGGTTCTGAACCCAAACTGCTTTGGCTTTGAGGGTTTTCTCTTCCAAGATCTATAATACTGAAATTAAAATTAAAACATATAAATACAGTTACATTTGCTTAGGGTTGGTGATAACATATTTCACTGATGTTGCAATTAACCTAGAGTTGAACCAGAGTCCTGTAACCATGAATTTGCTCACCTTATAGCTAACAGCTAAAACATTATCACCAACAAAATAAATTAAAAACATCTACGCAGACACACAACTTACAAACATGAATTTTAATGGCTTTAACTACAAATCAAGCATTGCTACTGCAGAAATAAGTTAAATAAAAACTAGTACTTTCTTAGCTCAAATTTAGTTTTTCCCCTTTGCCACAGGACCAATCTGAACATGTGTGAAGTGAATCTGCTGATTTGTAACTAGTCCCTGATTGTAGAGATTGGATGTGTTATAGCTTATGTAGTAGTTAGAGGGGAACAAGGTGGTGGCAGACAAGTGGCCAAAACGTCATTAAAACAAGACGAGGTGCAGTACTGAACAAACGTACTAGGCCGTATTTCACCAACAAATAATAAAATAAAATAAAATGTAATTGTGTACTTGTGCATAGTTTTTTAGTTGCTATGGGTTCAGGTGCCATCAGTTGTCTTCTTATCGATGAACTTGTTTGTCACTGAGTCAGTGTTGCTGATGCCAAATAGGCCTTTAAGTAACTAAGGATACAAATATGTCATTCGCAAACTGTTAAACATTAAAGTGCTGGCTATTTTACTTCATCTGGGAGATTGCAAGTATTTGTGAATATTTGATCTGTTAACTGGTTGAATATGTACGATTTATTGCATGACTCAAGCAGATAAAAGCTGCTGTCATCTTACATTGTTTACATAATCAACTGAATCAGTGCATTGGTGAAAGGATGGACCAAATAGGTTAGTTGATGAAAGGTTTGTGTAGAATGTCATGCTCCCTCATAAAAGTGTTTTTTAGTGTATGCTGTATTTTGTAGTTTATTTTGATACACTTTAAATTAAGGTATTTGGTATTCCATTTTAAAATACATTTCAATGTGTTTTTGCCCAACTCTGTATGTGTGGATATGCATTTGAAAACCTATTGCAACATTTTGCCAATATTAACCTTTGTATTCCTCAAGGATGCATTAAATTGAATTGATCAACAGTGAAAGCTGTTTTCAGAATTGTTTGATAATTGTAAGTTAAAAAGAATGACATTTGGTTTAAATACAGTCTTATGAGATAATGAAAAAGTTGTGAACCAAATCAGCATATACAAATTTCTGATAGATCGTCTGACACTGAAGACTGAAGCAAGACGCAATGGCTGTTGAAAACATTTACATTTTTTAAGCTTTTAATTTGTTTTATAAGCATTTTGAATTAAAAATAAATTCTGCCTTGATAAGCATATGAGATGTCTTTCAAAAATACTTCACTAATTTACCAATTATAAAAATGTATCTTTTGAGTAGTCTACAAGATTAATCAACTGAATCAATCTTTTACACAAAAATTAGCCCCAAAACCCCAGTTGCTGTTAAAATATTAATGCAAATATTAATTAGTCACACTGTCAAGAGACACAACCGTAAAATACATCACTCACCTGTCCACGCCAATGGCTGTGAGGGTAAATACTGACACATACACCGTCACAGGCTGAATGAGGAACACCAAATAGCACATGAATCTTCCAAAAACCCAGCCACGAGGGTTAAAGGCATACGCCAGGGTAAAGGGCACACAGGTGGCACACATCAGCATATCAGAAAACGCCAGGTTACCGATGAAGAAGTTGGTCACGTTGTGCATTTTTTTGGTTTGGCAGATGACATAAAGTAGCAGGTAGTTCCCAAAAACTCCCACCAAGACCACAAGGGCATAGCATGGGATGATGAGAGGTTTAAAAGACTGAAGGAGCTCCACGCCAACAAACTGCGGATTGCGTTTAGTCGTGTTGGTCGACTGTAGCATGACTTCATAGACTTGCCCGACACTGGAATTCTCCATGGTGATGTTTTCCAGACAAGACGAGGATACAGGAGTGCTGAGCCATTCTCCACCACAGCCGTCCATCCTGGAATACTGCTTTAGAGATCTGAATGGTGGCAATTTTGGCATATTAACAAAGAAAGAGATATGTTTTGGTTAGCTTTTTTATAAGTTAACTCATTAGCTGCATTTTATACCAGTAATGCATGGGTTGAAATGTCTGCACTGCAAAAAAGAAAAAAAAAAGCTTTTCTTACTTAGAGTTTTTGTCTTGTTTCTAGTCCAAATAAAATTTCTTAAATCAAGGAGCATTTTCTAGACAAGTAAAAAATAAGTGAGTTTTTCCTTATAACAAGAAAGAATAACCTGCCAGTGGGGTAAGCAAAATAATATTATTTCATAGCAAAAACAAAATTATTTTGCTTACCCCCATTTGCAGATTATTTTCTTTGTTTTAAGGGAAAAACTCACTTAATTTTGACATATTATTTCTGAAATCAAGAAAATCTCTTTTACTCTAGAAAACAATTCTTTATTTAAGAACTGTTTGATATTTGGACTAGAAACAAGACAGTGTGTGAGGTGAAAGAAAGCCACTCGAGTATGTTCTGTGTGGGTGTGTGGTGCCAAACATGCAGTTTTCACCATATTGGTGCTATTTCATCATTAAAGTTAGGCTGACATATAATGAAGTGACTTTTTCAAACTTTAATGAGCACAGGCACAATTTTCCCTGAAAAGTTCCTGTTCTCTATATCAAGTCACTTTCCACACAGCAGTACTTCTGAACAGTGCAGATGCGGAAATTACTCCTAAAAGCCTTTCATTACAATCTTGACTTGCTTCTTAAAAACTGCTACTTGCAGTCTACTCCTCAAAACAAATCAGCGTGACGTGAGATTTTGTCTGTTTCCCTGAATACACAGTAAGCTCTGTCAATACAAACAGCACTAAACAGAAACTCCAAAGGACACTAATGAAAGCCAGCGTGATTTTTTTTGTCAAAGAAGCATCTCGGCTGCAATCACATGGGCTTTACTATTTTGCTATTGAAATGCAAATTAATCTCATTCGCTAGCTCCCCCTCTAATTAAGTGAGTAAATGGTTCATAGATTACGCATAAATGCTCTTTGGTCTTTCCTGTAACAAGCTATGGATTGTTTTTTTGTTTTTTTTTCTTCTCTCTCTCTTTACCAATCAGTCAGTTGTTACAAGAGTAGGAGATACTGCTCAATTCATTGGTTTCTCAAATTTGTATTTTACTATGATTGTCATCTTCAATATTTTGCCCTCTCAATTGCACCCCTTAAATCACAGACAGATTAGACAAATGAAGCTCAGGAGTAAACAACATCACTCTTCACAGATTAAACATGTTTTGGCAGAAATAAAATGGCCATGTTTGGTCTATTTAATTTTGATCAGAATGATCAACTATGCTTCTCAATTGCAAGGATGTATATTAAAGCTACATATTCAGGCTGCCATGTTATCAAGCTTCGTCAATGTGCATCTGACACTGAAGGATCCTTAGTTGGCAACTTGTTTGGTTTCATTTTGTAGTACATAAAAAGAAAAAAATACAATTTTGTAAATGATCATCACACCACAGATGGCTTTAATGTATTAAATTAAAAAAAACTGTTAATATTAAGATGTTTAATGTTTGAAATTCTGATGTTTGAATATTTGTGACATGATTGTTGAAGTAGATAAATGTATGACATACTGTAGATATGTGCACTTACCAGAGTGCACATCACATTTTAGTATTTAATGCTGAGAAATACTACCCTTGAAGCTTTATAAAGACTGTTCAAGGAAGGATACATCCTCACTATGCATCCTTCCATTTGAGAAGCACTCTAAAATGTCACAGACAACATATTTAATGAGCTCAAGCCTTCATTAAGCACATTTCAGGAAGAGATTGGACAATTGCCCCAGGGTGTATGCTTGTCCAATAAGATGATCAATCAATTAACAACCCTTCACTGGACAACATTAGGTAAATACCAAAACAATCTTTACACATTAAGTTTCCAAAACTCCCTGCTAGCGTGCTTGTTTGTGCTCCGTTCTTGACATGTGGACTTAAGTGTAAAAAAAAAAAAAGTTAGTTAACATTAGTTGTTAATGTTATTCAGTTTTAATACTGTATGTATGTGAGTGCCTTTTTCATCTTTATGATTTTTCACAAAAATACCACCAAAACATTTATACAAATACCACCAAAACTCAAGATATGGCTGCAAACCAAGTAAAATAATTTAGAAATTAATTAAATATTTTTTATATTATAGGACATAATAAATTAAGGCAATATAAGCACAAATAAAATGACAATTATTCACTTCTGTGCATTTCCAAGCAACACATTCATTGAAGTGCTTTGAAAGAATTTAATAAATTGGCTAAATTGGAAAGAGAAATGTTCTATAATCATAATTTAATATTTAAAACTTTGGCACATAAAAATTGTGCATACCAAGTTCAAGTCCTGGTTCATGGACTTTTCCTGATCCCATATGCCTCTCTCTACTGTATCTCATACTTCAAGTGAAATTAAGCAACATTAAACAAATACCAGACTCATTTTTACAAGTTAAGTTTCCTAAAGGCCATGCTAGTCCTCCCTTCTTGCCGTTTGACTTTTTTGAAAGTTAATACATGATGTGTTAAAAGGTTCTCTAGTTTAAACCTCTTTAGCAAAAATTGTGACAGCTTTGAGAATGTTATTATCACTGAATCATTTCTTTCAAACAGTCCATTTCAATGATTCACATCAAAGTTTATTTACGTCATCATAACCATTGTTTAAAAAAATATATATATAATAAATAATAATAATAATAATAATAATATATTCATTCATTCACTTTCTTTTCGGCTTCGTCCCTTTATTAATCTGGGGTCGCCACAATGAACCGCCAACTTATCCAGCATATGTTTTACGCAGCGGATGCCCTTCCAGCTGCAACCCATCACTGGGAAACATCCATACACACACCCATTCACACTCATACACTACGGACAATTTATATTACCCAATTCACCTATAGCGCATGTTTTTGGACTTGTGGGGGACACCGGAGCACCCGGAGGAAACCCACGCGAACAGGGGGAGAACATGCAAACTCCACACAGAAACGCCAACTGACCCAGCCGAGACTCGAACCAGCGACCTTCTTGCTGTGAGGCGATTTTGCTATCCACTGCGCCACCGTGCTGCCCAATAATAATATATTATTATTATAATATAACAAAAAAAGGTTACAGTATTGCAGATTTTTCTGATTATTTAAAAAAAATTGATGACTTAACAATGATAATAATAGTAAAATTTCATACATTAATTTTATTACAAAACATAACCCTAGAAAAGGGCAGCACGGTGGCGCAGTGGGTAGCACAATCGCCTCACAACAAGAAGGTTGCTGGTTCGAGCCCCGGCTGGGTCAGTTGGCGTTTCTGTGTGGAGTTTGCATGTTCTCACCGTGTTTGCGTGGGTTTCCTCCGGGTGCTCCGATTTCCCCCACAAGTCCAAAGACATGCAGTATTGGTGAATTGGGTAAGCTAAATTGTCCGTAGTGTCTGAGTGTGAATGGGTGTGTATGGATGTTTCCCAGTGATGGGTTGCAGCTGAAAGGGCATCTGCTGCGTAAAACATATGCTGGATAAGTTGGCGGTTCATTCCGCTGTGGTGATCCCAGATTAATAAAGGGACTAAGCCGAAAAGAAAATTAATGAATGAATAACCCTAGAAAAAGAAGAGAAAACTAATTAACTATCCCTTTATTTTGTTCATTTGAGAAATGTTAATTTACAACTGGAAGATAAAATGTCAAACAGTAAGTTTCAGTGACAGCTACTACAAACACACACAATGTTACACTAATATCAATACTGTACGTGCATGAAATTCGGTCAAAATATTTGCAGAACGTCTTTTTTCTTTTATATTCCATGTCTGATTATAACACATTGAGCAGAAACATGCAACACTGTCTGCTTCTGAATTGCACACAGAATATATTGGCTCTTGATATCTATATTATGATTAGGCAGGCATGTTATGAGGTATGTGCTATTCCCAGCCTCCAGCATACTGTGAGTTTCTTTAAACCACTCTGGGTGGTAGCGTCCACTCCCTGTGGGTGTTTCAATTATACTCAGCGGCTAGAAACACAGACTAATGGAACTATTGAGGTGTTCTTTAGGGCTCACGTTAGAGCAAGAGCACAGCTGCAAAAACAGAGTAAGTGTTCCTGCATTTGCTCTATCAATAGACTTTGATGCACAAACTGAAACAAATAGGAAAGATAGCTTAAATAAATGAACATTAAATGGAATGTAAAATAAATGCCTATACAAAGATGTGTTCTTAATTATGACATTTTTCTACAAAACATGACACATCAATTTTGTAATTAAGGTAACAGAAAATATCAAAGCTCTGTCAGCAAAAAAAAACTGTTCGCTTCAAAGCTATTAGGTGCTCTTTTGAGGAACAGTGGCTATTAAAACAAGAAATCCAGAGCCCTATTAAAAACTTTATTAGAATAGGGCTATAACATTAAAAATCACAACCGAGTATTTCCATCAGGGCATAATAACTTCATTTTCTAGCAGCAACGTGTCATTGTGACTTTTATTGTTATAAGCCTATTTTAATATTACACCTTCTGTGAGTGCCTTTTTCATTTCTATGATGCATCAGATGCTCATATCATAACGAAGAAGGAAGGTGACTGCAAGAAAAGCAATGGAAAAAATTGTAACTAGTAGTAGTCTAGACTGGAGGAAGGGATTTTCTTAAAAAATGCCACCAAAATGAATACAATGCAAATTTGAGATATGACTACACAGGAAGAAATATTTAACAATAATACAAGAGCATTAATAAAAGCAAAATTATTTATTTTTGTGCATTTCCAAGCAACACATTCATTTATTCATTCATTTTCATTTCGGCTTAGTCCCTTTATTAATCTGGGGTCGCCACAGCGGAATGAACCGCCAACTTATCCAGCATATGTTTTACGCAGTGGATGCCCTTCCAGCTGCAACCCATCTCTGGGAAACATCCATACACACCCATTCACACTCATACACTACGGACAATTTAGCTTACCCAATTCACCTATACCGCATGTCTTTGGACTGTGGGGGAAACCGGAGCACCCGGAGGAAACCCACGCCAACACGGGGAGAACATGCAAACTCCACACAGAAACGCCAACTGACCCAGCCGAGGCTCGAACCAGCGACCTTCTTGCTGTGAGGCGAACGTGCTATCCACTGTGCCACCGTGAGGCGCAACACATTCAATGATTTGCTTTTATTATAATTAAATAAATTGGTTGAATTAAGTAGCTCATTCATTGTCTGATGCTGGTGAAGGAAGGCTCAGGCTGAGAGTGTGCTCTCCAGGCCCTCTTTTTTTGAGGGGGAGCCCGAGATGTGGCACTCTCTTTTTGCACCGCCCGGTATAAAAAGCTCGTTGACAGCTGGGGCTGTTCCCTAACAACTCTACGGTCCAAAAGTGCCATTCAGTAGCCACCAAGTTTGCCATGGGCTGACCAATATTTGAGGCCGCCCTCCCCCACGAGGCAGAAGAAGCCGCAGAGCGGGTTTCTGACACTCCTGAGAGTGGATTAGATCTCACGGTAAGAGGCAGAGAAAGGACGGAATCCGTCTCCATCTCATCGGCGAGATCTAACTGAGATCCCCATGTTTCTCAAAAAAATGGATCTTTCTCAAAAAATGCCCTTCGGCGGCGCAGCACTCTGTGTGAGATAGCATCGCAATACTGACTGAGCATGCTCTGCTCTCAAACACTCTTAAGCACATTTTGTGTGTGTCACCTACTGTAATGAAACGAGGACACAGTGGCACACACGCTTTAAAGTTTTTCGGTTCTACCATAGTGACTTATGTCAGTTTTTTTGTTATGTGTGTGTGCTTTGTCAGTTTTGAGTGACCAGAGAGAGGGTGCATTCATGTGCGTGCTTCTTAAAAACAAAGAAGTTACAACTGTATGTTCAGTGCAGGCTTTTATACTTCCTGGTCTGATGTGCACGTCGCCGCGTGTGTGCACGTGGTGACGTCACCGCTAAATTACATTAGATTGATTTCACATGTGCTTCAAGACGCGTATAAAAGAGGTGTCCCCTAGCGTTCTGGTTAGATGCAGTGTTGAAGTTCCCTTGAAGGGGAGCTGGCCACCTCCTCCTTAGTCCATTTAAGCTGTTGAGGAGAATGGTAGGTGGTAAAGCCTTTCTGATCAACCGGTCAAATAAAATGTCAGAACATACTGTTTTGTTTTGTTTAAAGTCAAATGTATCAGTTTATAAAAGTGCTTAAGTTCACTTTATTTTTATTTATTGAGTTAAAAGAGGGCAAATGATCTGTAGTCATTTTGGATATGATTTTGTCTTTGTATTTTCATGAAATTTACATTACACTGAACTGAACTACTTAAACTGTGAAACCTGGACTGAAGTAGTAAATTTTTTTTGAACTTCATCCATGTTAAGCTGCTTTGACACAATCTGCATTGTAAAAGCGCTATAGAAATAAAGATTTATTGAAAGATTTAATTATCCTGTTCAAATTACAGGCCTGGGCCTCACAGTGGCACAGTGGGTACCACGATCGCCTCACAGCAAGAAGGTCGCTGGTTTGACCCTCGGCTGGGTCAGTTGGCATTTCTGTGTGGAGTTTCTCTGTGTTCTCCCCGTGTTGGCGTGGGTTTCCTCCGGGTGCTTCCCCCACAGTCCAAAGTCCAAAGACATGCCCTATAGTGGAATTGAGTAAGCTAAATTGTCTGTAGTGTATGTGTGTGAATGAGTGTTTCCCAGTGATGGGTTGCAGCTGGAAGGGCATCCGCTGCGTAAAACATATGCTGGATAAGTTGGTGGTTCATTCTGCTGTGGTGACCCCAGATTAATGAAGGGACTAAGCCGAAAAGAAAATGAATGAAATTACAGGCCTTTTAAAGTATAATTCTAGTGTAGGCTATATCATTCATTTGACTTATTTTTTTTTTTTTACTTTTCAAAACTAATATGTGCTTAAATATGTTCTTGAAATATTATGATTGTAAAAACTGTCACAGCCCAGTTTGAGTGTCTTTTATGTGTTTTAACTTTGATTTCAGTTAGCTTTTTTGCACACATAAGGAAAATGCAGTCAAACGTTCAAACAATCAGCATTGTGATCTGAAATTAAAATAACAAAAGTCTAATGTCAGTTAATGCGTTGCTTTCATTTTCTTTTATTTCTGAATGTATGAGGAATCTGTCTCAGCTTAAGCCTAATTATTATTTCTGTTTAAACATTGGGGCCTCACAGTGGCGCAGTGGGTAGCACGTTCGCCTCACAGCAAGAAGGTCGCTGGTCGCTGGTTCGAACCTCGCCAGTTGGCGTTTCTGTGTGGAGTTTGCATGTTCTCCCTGTGTTGGCGTGGGTTTCCTCCGGGTGCTCCGGTTTCCCCCACAAGTCCAAAGACATGCGGTATAGGTGAATTGGGTAAGCTAAATTGTCCGTAGTGTATGAGTGTGAATGGGTGTGTATGGATGTTTCCCAGAGATGGGTTGCAGCTGGAAGGGCATCCGCTGCGTAAAACATATGCTG
>CAIGQW010052479.1:1856800-1882686 GCA_903798125.1 Danio choprae | reverse complement strand
TGGAGTTTGCATGTTCTCCCCGTGTTGGCGTGGGTTTCCTCCGGGTGATCTGGTTTCCCCCACAAGTCCAAAGACATGCGGTATAGGTGAATTTGGTAAGCTAAATTGTCCGTAGTGTATGTATGTGAATGAGAATGAATTGGTGTTTCCCAGAAGGGTTGCAGCTGGAAGGGCATCCACTATGTAAAACATATGCTGGATAAGTTGACGGTTCATTCCACTGTGGTGACCCCTGATTAATAAAGGGACTAAGCCGAAAATAAAATATATGAACAACATTATGGTAATTACATTATTTTTCTTTAATGAAATATCTCCTAAAGTATAACAAGCCCACCGGAAAGAGAACAATCCCATTATCAAAGCTTTAATCAAATGTCATCAGTCTGACTTTCTAATTACAACTGAGAATGATAAATGGCATTAAAACATCTAACCTTTGTGTTATCTAATCTCCTCTCTTTACTGTGAAGTACAGATAATGTGTATACTTTTGTCACCCTTTAGAACCATGACACATCAATTTGTGCATGTGCTCCAGAGACACATTGAAATATGACACTCACATTAGTGTTGCTGGCTCGAGCTCAGCTTGCAACTTTCTAAAATTCAATTCACTTTCTGTTTAACCATTGATTTCTTAACATTCCTCACAATGTTCATATAAAATCAAGAGCCAAAAGCAAAAATAGTCACCTTAAGCACATCCTATAGGCAATGTTTAGAGTTTTCTTGAAACTATTTCTGTATCTCAATCAAGGCTACCTGTTGCTCTCACTAGACAAAACAACCCACCGCTGTACAAGGTAGATGGCAACTAAGGTTTCAGTTAATTACTTTTTTTTCTGGTATACAGAGAGGTCAGGGATATGTGTATATAATATTTATACTATATCTTTTTAAAAGGAATAGTGTGACGCATATGAAGTCCATAATTGCATGAGCACATGAGAGTCCATGTGAGCAAGTTGTTCTGCTTTGAACTAATAATGTCTAATACGAAAGTTATTTTTTTACAGACCTATAACTAATGTAGAAAGATGTCCTGAAAGCTTTCAGCTGCATAGGATGGACTTCATAACTGAAGTCATAACCATGTATTTGTTTTTACTATTATATTCATGGGGCGACGCGGTGGCATGTTCTCCTTGTGTTCGCGTGGGGTTTCCTCCGGGTGCTCCAGTTTCCTCCACAAGTCCAAAGATATGCGGTATAGGGGAATTGGGTAAGCTAAATTGTACGTAGTGTATGTGTGCGAATGAGTGTGTATGGATGCATACACTTAAGAAACTAAGCCAAAATGAATGAATGAATGAATATTATATTCATATTTCACCATACTTTTGCAGAAAATGTACACATGTGTAACTGTTTATGTGATGTAAACCTCAATTAAATATCTCAATTTACAAATCTGCACTATGATAACAGGGATTTTTAGGCCACTGTATTTTGCAAAGATCTATGTGGAAATGTCTTGTTTTTCTATTTTTATTAATTGATAACCCTGTATTAATAATTTGTGTGTTAAAAAGTAAACAAACAAAATAAAAATGGAAATACAACCAATAAAATCTTTCCTCAAGAACAGCAGAAGTAAAGGTTAATGTCAGTCAGCCATGACAAGTAACCTGTATTGTCAACCCAGTCTCACTGTACAGTAAGATATTTCTGAAAAAAAAAAAAAAAAAAAAAAAAACATGTTATGTTACTTCTTGCACATTTTGCAACAGTCTGAAATAAATAAACACGAATCTGGCAGTATGTTACCAACATGTTTCTGCATACAACATCTTAGTTTAGAAATTAAAAGTCTGCCAACTAAGGCCAAAATGTTGATGTTTTATGGCGGGGGTGTCTAACTCAGTTCCTGGAGGGCCACAACCCTGCATAGTTTAGTCTCAACCTTAGTCCAACACACTTACCTGTAGGTTTTAAACCACCCTGATGGACTCAATTAGTTTGTTCAGGTGTTTTTAATTATGATTGGAACTAAACTGTGCAGAGCTACGGCCCTCCAGGAACTGAGTTTGACACTTGTGCTATATGGTGTTTCAAAATGACGTACCACTTTCACTTATTCTACATAGATCCATTTTGGCTAGTCAGAACACCCTCTCGGGACCTACTTGGACTTGCATCCGGAGACTTCTGATACACAAAATATGTATTTCGAACATAAAATATCATTTTGTCATTTGTATTTGATAGGGTTGATGAAAATGGCAAATATCAAAATACATTAGTGTTTTGTATTTTAGTTGTTATATCTAGATCACAGGTGTCAAACTCCTGTTCCTGGAGGGCCTCAGCTCTGCACAGCTTATTTACAACCCTAATTAAACACACCTGATCAAACTAAATAAATCCTTTAAACTTGTTTGAAACCTACAGGTAAAGCTGCGGTCACACTGGACTTTTCTCCGACTTCCATTCATAAGCACGCGAATGCGTCAGACCGCAAACGCAAGCTCGTGCAACAAGCTTCGCAGTTCGCTGCATTGCAAAGTTCAAGCTTGGTGAACTCTGACCTGCGAAATCGCATCACTTGACTGCATGAGACCAATTGAGAATCAAAATATGGACAGAAATTTTAAATATGGACCAATCGCTTTTTTAACTGTCTAATCATTTGTTTAATCTTGCGACTTTTCGCAGTGTTGTACTACAGAATTTCGCATGCTGGAACTCGAGTGTGACCGCAGCTTCAGTGTGTTGAAGCAAGGTTGGAACTAAACTGTGCACGGTAGCGGCCCTCCAGCAACTGAATTTGGCACCCCTGATCTACATCATGGCATCATAAAATAAGAAAAGTTGTTTGTCTGAATATTTGATTGTGGTACAATATATGCAACAAAAATATTTTGATAATACTTATATGGCAGCAGCAGGATATATATATATAAAGGGTTTATTTGCAAAAATAACAACATTTTTTGTAATTTTAAGATATAATTTTTTTATGTTGTGCATTTAAGAGTGCGATAGAATTGAAGAGCTAGCTCCCTGCGGTTCTCACATGGTTGTCCACTAAAGCTAAGCATGGCTGTGCCTGGTTAGTACCTGGATGGTAGACCACATGAGAAAAGAAAATATGCCATACAGGCCAGCAGAGAGGGCTCAACCTGCAGTCTGTGTGGGTCCTAATGCCCCAGTATAATGATGGGTACTCTATGTTGTTCAGTGAGCACTGTCCTTCAGATGAGACATTGAATTGAGGTCCTGTCTTGTTATACCACATGCATGGCTCAACCTCACTGAGCCACTAGAGAAGACACAAATGGAGCAAACGTCCAGGTTCACAGCCTCAAATGTCAATACTGTGTGACACTCGAGGAAGTGTTTTAGTTTCCTAAATAAGCCATAATACAAAGATCGCGTCCAGTTGCTCACATCATGTACGAGCGGCGAAATATGCAAGACATGTATGAAAGCTGGCGGCATGGAGCTGGAAGCAACACATTATCATAGCTAGAAATCATCCCTCTTGAAATGCTGAATAGTCAATTTTATTTATGTATAAAACCTAGTAAATATGTTGTGTCTTGCTTCTGCCAAATTTGTTTAGATTGTTTGCATTTTGTTTAGAAATGCATTTGCATACCTGCAAATTGAATGAAACGCTTTCAAAAACAGTTGTTTGTCTTATGATGTTTTCGGTATCTCCGAAAACCCTCTGCAGCATAACAGCACAGAACGACACTGAGCATTTTAAAATGCTGAGGAGCAAACTCATTGGCTGCCATGGCGACAGCAACCAATCTCTTGCGCCATATAGGTAATGACACAGGAGTATATTAGGTGATCTTTCAGACTGCGTGTGAATTCCATGCAGAAATTGTAAGTCATTCTAATCTCTTGAGATCTTCGTTCAACTTCAGTGCACAATTTTAAATAATTTTGATCCACAGACAGCAACGATCCTGAGACATTCAAAGTCCAGAAAAGGAACCAAAACATTTTCTGCTCTACAATTATAATTTCTCTTAAAAAAAAAAGATAAATTGTTGATGTTATTTAAATGAGCGCCATGTTTAGCTGGAAATAGATGACTTTTCCCCTCACATTTTTTGTACACAGTCTTAGATTAATACAAATGTGTGCATGTGCAAATGAATAGCATTCTTAAAAGTGATGTTTGGCTGGTGTTATAGAGAAAAGAGAAAATCTTTTTTTTTTTTATATATGGATTAAGCTTATTGAAATGTTGAATAATACTGGCATTATATTAATTTAATAAGATTCTCAAGGCTGACTATCCTTGACTTCCCATAACCCTTGGCCGCATATGAAAATGTTCTGTGCTATTCTGAAAGCGTTGAATCCGCAGAGGTGTTCAAGTAAATTCAAAGCCTCATTCAGCACTGAGAATGAATGTGCAATGTCAGTTCCCATCTGCTGGCATGCTTGGCGGTTATGCAATCATCTGGAGCTGATGATTGCAGTCATATCAATGCATATTCTCCTCCTTGTAATCTGTTGTTGCTATGTTGCAGCATGTCTTCCACAATATGGTCACATCAGGGTATGCATATTGCAGGAAACAGAGAAATTAATAACATGGAAGTAGAGTGCATAATTACAGAGAAAGGCTTTCTGAAAGTGCGTGATAATTGTGAACATACGTAAGTGCATGCATTTAAAGTAACCTTTCATTTAACTGAACAACAGTGATAAGAATTCACTTTAAATACGCTACTGCAGATGAAGAAGCGGCATAAACTGATATCCAAGAAAGGTTTTAAAAATAGAAGTACCTTGATTTCCATCAGGAATGCAGTATATGAAATGGGTCAAAATTGAAAATGAACTATAAGAATAAAATCCTGAAGGAAAGCACTGCAGTTAATTCTGACTGTCTTGGATTTCTTTTTGAATGAATTTCAAACACTGCAGATGCTGGGTTAGTTATCATCGACCTTCGCTGATCTAGCAAAATCGTACATGGGTTTTGGTTAGAATAATTTTGTATTCAAATTCATGGGCACATCTTGAAAAAAGGGTCAAATGAGGTGAAGACTAATCCATTTCTGACATCATCTCTGAAATAACACTCACTGGTGCTATTGCCTCAGGTTATCACGCATGAGACCTTTTACAAAACAATTCATTAGCTCTCACAGAAGTGTCATTTACAGCAAGGACATAATTTATTGTAGATATCACTAAAAATAGCATGATCACTTTTGTGCCTTCTTTATTTGTGTTCATGCTCATTTTTATGCAGCTACATATATGCTCTAAACATCTTTTGTGATATTTTGCTTGGCAGTCCAAAAAAAAAAAAAAAGAATATTCTGTAACTGTGTTAAGTTTGGTGTCATTGTATGTCTTTCATAGAATGTTGAAAGAGATATTTTAGTAAAATTATTGTTGCTTGGTTTCATATAATTATCCACCATCCACCGCCCAAGCTTTAATGAGTTTGTCTATATTTAATAAATTACAATGTCTTCCTTTGTGTTACACAAAAGTCTTAAAAATAAAGACTTTGACATGAAAGTGGAAAAATTACAATTGCTTCTTTTTAACACTGACCACTCTAAATCATGCAGTTTTCTACATTTGATTAAAAATTCAGGTCATAATGTGTCCTTGAATCACAATTAGCTTTTCTACTCTCCTCCAACAAGTGCAATTGAAAAGAACAGAAAAAAATGAAGACACTGTGAGTGACTGACAGGCACTCACAATTTTCCAAACATCAAAGATTATCGGAAATATCAGCACAGGTTGAGCTGGTGTAAGCATCAAGATTTGAAGAGGAAGGGAATGAAGGTTGTGTAGAGCCTCACAAGAGTGTTAAGTCACTGTGGGTGGTTTTATTTTTGATTTATAGAACACAGATGGAGAGATATTAAAGAGAGTACTGGTGAAAGATTTGTCTTTTCAAACATGATACTTGCAAATACAGCAATAGATTGGGAAAGTTCAAAATGAAAAATTGTGCGTCATTTATTTAGGCTTTACTCTCATCTTGTTGTGGTATTTTGATAAACATTTTTGTGATTGTTTACATGTCAACCATACTATACATCTGATCAATGGCAGCTGCAGGAGATTTTCAGAAATGTACAATCCAGTTAATAATGTTAATTCTGTTAAGATGTTAAAAGCTGTAGGTTTGAAGTGAGAAATTTGTTCAAACTGATCACTGCAAGCTTCTCCCTTGCTCTCACTCTTTCCTCTTTTAGTCTTAATTAGTCAATCAAAATCATATTGTTTTACCTTGAAATGTGCTGTTTTTATGATTGACAAAATTAATAATGACATTTTCTACTAGAATGAAAATAAGTGTTTGAAGAGCAGTCTCTTATAGTGCCTGAGCCATTGTCTCATAAAGCATTTCTAAACAAAGTGTAATTTCACATTTCTTTTTATCTTCTAACTAAAAATCCAGAAAAGAAATGCAAACATGATATTTCATTATATTGTTAAACCTAAAGTCACACATTTGAAAAAAAAGCAGTGGGTTATTACATGGGATGTTTTATATTTTAACGCTGTCTTTAGGTACGTTTTTATGCCATTAAACAATGCCAAGCATATGTCTCAAGTGATTATGACCCTCATCAAGCGCACATTGAAGTGAAGCACCATGCTGGTAACAACTCTCACACCAACAAATTCTTGATTGCTTGCAAACAAAATTATAATGTAGACAATAACAGAGGTTGCTAGATACACAGTAGGAAACCAGTGAAAATGATGAGGTGCGACCGTATGCAATGTGTTTGTGAGCATGCTAACACCTTTAACGGAAGTCCACTGAAGATGAGTTTAATGGGCCCACGTGCACTTTTACTGAATCTAGAACAAAACGAGGCTTGACTAAAATAAACTTTTAGGGCAAGCATAAAATAATCAGACTGTTCCTCAATCAGATCCTAATCCTTGATGGGTACGTCACCTTGACATACACTCAAAAAAATTATTTTGGTGCTTGATCAAACTACTTATTTAAAATAAGTCAAAACAACACAATTGTTAAGTTGTTTTTGTCACAACCTAATTGTTTTGTTGAATCCACTTAAATTTGTAAAAACCATTAAGTTAACTTAATCGATTTGTGTGTAAGAAGTTATTATTTTTATTTAAGTGAGTAAACCCATTGATTTTAAAGTGATTGACTTTACTTTAAAACTGAGTAAACACATTGTCTTAAATTATTAAGTAAATGAACTATGTTCATAATTATAAAAAATTAAGTTTACTTAAAGTAAACTTGTCAATTTTAAGAGAACAGGTTTACTCGCTTTATTCATGCTAAGTAACTATTCGCTTTGTACACTGTGGTGGGTTCATGTTTGGTCTATATTTCTGTAATATTAGCACACTGATGTAAAACAAAGTAAAACCAAGTGCAGTTGTATTGAATCTAATCCACAATGAAGAAAAACAAAACAAAACAACAACAACAAGGCTTAACTAATAAACTTTAGAACCAACATGACACTATCACCAACACCAGATACACATAATAAAGCTAGATCAGGTGTTTGCTCTTTATACCTCGCTTAATTGATAAGTTTTAAGACTATTGCACTACATTACATTACATTTAGAATAAAACATTAAATTTGACCAGAAATAGTTTTTAGCTTGTGATTCACTGCCGTTTTTCATTTTATTTAGACTTTCAAATTGCATAATTAGACTTTGTTCTCTGGTTCAACAACTATTGATGTTGTCACAAAGTGACTTTTATTGACATTTTTGGTAGTTAGAAATGATATATTCTCTGGCTTGACCCTGTTAACTTTGATAGAAATATGAGGATGAGCTGCTAGAACTTTAAGTGTAGCAGCTATAAACTTGTGCCACTTGTCACAGATTTGCCTTGTTCTCACTAAGCACGCTCACCTGTCACCAATTCCCTCTGAGTGAATCAACCAGGTATAAAAGCACGCACCCCATTTGATTCAACATCTGGTCTCCAACTACAAAACAGACTCCTTACCTGCATTCATTTGCTTGTAAGATATTGACTTTGAAATCTCCAGCTAGCTTCCTTCAAGTTTCCTGTATTATATATGCTTCTAGCAACCTACTCATATTCCTCTTTCCTGTTCTGTTGTGCTGCATGCTTCACTCTCCATCTTTTAATCTTTGGATTATGGAATTCTGGTTTCTGTTTTTTGATGTTTTTTTTTTTTTTGTTTTTGTTTTTTAATCCATGTAATGATGCGTTATTTGTTTTTTTTTGCTTTGTTTTTTTCCATATCCTAATGAATATTTAAAGCATTATTATTTTTTTTTCATCAATAGAATAATTCATTTTAATTTAACCTTTTTGAAACTTTGTTTCAAATGTGACAACTGTGGTTCTGTGCTTTCCACAGAAAACAAGCTTGTCTCTCTCTTTTTATTTATGTATTTTTTTTCGTTTAATGCCACTTTATTTCACTGTTTCCAATGTTGTTGGGTACATTGATGGAACCCACATTCCTATTAAAGCTCCTTCAGTCAATAAAGTTAACAGGAAATCTGCCCATAGCATCAATGTGCAGGTAACAACTTTAATATTCTGTCCTTAATCCTTTGGTGTTACAACCATTAACCTCATTACCTCTTCCACTAACTAACCAACTAATAATGTGAAGTGACCAACCTCATCACTAATGTTGAGACAAAAAGGCCAGGGTCTGTACATGGTGCCCGAATTCAGGGAGTCATCATGATGCCACCTATTTCAACAGGGTATGTTTTGCTTTACACGTCTTTTATTATTTTTTACTATATTTATATTATACACTTCAGTCATTACATGACACTACAGTGCTGGGGGAGAGGATACCTTTGTGAGTTTTCTATGACAGTGTTTCTCAAACACGTTCCTGGAGGCCCACCAACCCTGCATGATTTGGATGTCGCCTTTCTGTTACACCCATTACAGGTCTTTCAGTCTCTGCTAATGAGCTGATGATCTGAATCAGATGTGTTTGGTTAAGAAGACATGGATAATGTGAGGACCACAGACAATTTCCAACCTGGCTTACAGCATTCTAAAGGCAAGGTTTCAGTATCAGTGCATTGGCTCTAGGTTTGTCCAGAAAGGATGTCCTTCACAACATTGTCAGGGTATCCAAACTCAGCCCTTGAGGGCCAGTGTCCTGGAGAGTTTAGCGCCAACCCTAATCAAACACACTTGAACCAGCTAATCAAGTTCTTACTAGTTATACTAGAAACATCCTGTGCAGGTGTGTTGAAGTAAGTTGGAGCTAAACTCAGCAGGACACTGGCACTCCAGGAAAGAGTTTGGACACCCCTGACCTAGAGGAACCAAATTTTAATAAAAAAAATTCAATTTTAATTTCTTGATTTCCTGAAACAAACTAAATGTTTTCTAAAATAGCTTTATATACTGTATACCAGGGGTGCCCAAACTTAGTCCTGCAAGACTGGTGTCCTGCAGAGTTTAGCTCCAACTTGCCTCAACACATCTGCACGGATGTTTCTAGAAAGCGTAGTAAGAGCTTGATTAGATAGCGCAGGTGTGTCAAACTGGGGTTGGAACTAAACTTTGCAGAACAACGGCCCTCCAGGACAGACTTTATGCACCCCTGCTATATACCTTTCCACATGTCACTGATAATCTTTCCTTATTAATTTGTAGCGCCTTCTCCATTTTAAGCTTTAATAAGGTCCATCTCCATGTCACTTTTTCTTATTTGTCTTTAAAGATGGAACTTAAAGAGCTAGTTTGCTGGCATCTAAGAAGGTATACAAATTTGTACACTCCTAAGGTTTTTGAGGTAGAAGGACCCTCATCTGTAAGCAAATCCCCAGGCATATTCTGTAAAAGGATAATGATAATTTATCACTCTAATGTAAAAAGGGGCATGCACTATATGATATTTGTCATACCTCTGTGGATCTCCCAGCATTGTCTACTTCTGTCATAGCAGAAGTAGTCTCTTCATCGTACAGTAGAAATAAGCAAGTGTAATTTTATAAGACAAAAAGAAAGCAAAAGATCTAAAAGCAACTAAAGGTACCCGACAACCATCACTTACAACTGTGAGGATTCTTGACTAATAATTCAAATTTATTGTATAGCGCTTTTTACAATAATTATTGTTTCAAAGCAGCTTTACAAAAGATGCAGATTATTGCATTGCAATCAAATTAAGTTAAAATTACAATCAAATAAGTTATTACATACAGAAATAGTTAACCTGCATTTTTTTATTGCATATAGGTGATGTGTACATGTTTAATTAAGTGTATGTGTTGTCCTGGAAGTCCTCGATGGTTGGGATAATCTCTTTGTATGAGTTGTCCTTGAATAATACATTCCGTCCATCAGCAACTATAGGACAAAACCCATAAGATTCTCAATATCTATTCTCAAACTAAACCACTAATACAGAAAGACATTAACAGCACATGCTACAGCTAAGACTACAGTAGCCCATACTATATGTGCAGTTTAATAAAATAAGCCTGCATACTGTTAAGCACATTCTAATTCTTTATTTAAAGTTATAACAACTAAAGTAGTAAACTTACATTTCACCAAGTTACTGGTGTTGTGGGAGGTGGAGTGTGCCCAGAAACCACTGGTCACCCTTTATTAAGGGACAGAATCAGCTCCTCAGATGGGGTGAGCAGCCTGATCTATTAGCTAACAGAAATAATATGCTAAAGAAAGATTATTTAAAAACAAAGCCATATACATTATTATTTTAACCTTAAGCAATTGATGGTAAAATGCTTAAATAGTTATACAACATATTGGAATGTAAATTTATATTTAATATTATAATAAAAAGGTACAGGGTAACATACAGTATTTGTAATTTAATAAACTCACACATTTGCTCTGTAATTTGTTTGCCAATCCAACTCCCTTTCCTTTGCTGATGCAGCTGTATTTTTTATATTATTGGTTTTAACTTTTGCCACCACCAAAATCTTCAACTATTTTAAACTAACTACTCTAAACATTTGGCAATCCATTGAAAATGTCTTTAAATATGCACCCTGTATGCACATTAACTCTCAGTTACCTTAATGAGATTGAATAAATGAACTCTTCTCAGCTGTTTTGGACATACTAATGGTAAGCATGTTTTGGCTTGATCAATCTGATAGCAGATGTTTAACCCATGCTGTCTGGAATACACCCTAGTTTATCCAGTTCTAACACCTTTGCAGATAATAACACAACATTATGGTTAAAATAATTTTTTATTAGCATTTTATTGTTATTTTAAATAATGTATTGTCTGAACTGGTCATGCATAGTGCAACAGTGAATTTCATTGCATATTTTTTTTCCTTAAGGTCAAACTGAAATATGAGTGATTAAATGTAATACAAATTACCTTTTTTTCAATTTTTTTTGCCTTTTCCTCATCAGTAAATATGCTATCTGTTAATTTCCAAGTTATTTGTCAGTATTTTTAACCTGCCCAGTACGCTGGAAGTAACGCCCCACTCCTCCCCTGCACTGTGTGAGTCTGACAGGATAAGACTGGTAAACATCAGCTTGTCTGTGAGTGTTTAAGTTATGTTAATTATTGAATTGAAATAGAAAATGTTTTCTTTGTACAATGCAATTAACAAAGGTTAGCATTCAAAGGAAGTGACATTGTATAGTTTGGTTGATATATTATGCTGGTGGTGTATTTTGATGACAAATTAATTTCAGTGAACACTATTTTAAACATAACACCTGACCATCTGTGTTTTTGATTGCACATTAACTTATTTTATATTTTTAGTGACATTATATAAAGTTAGCTTTAGTTAACTTATTTAAACTTTGTACTTTAGTGTCTAATCAAATCTCTGTGACAGAGTTCCAGTGAACAGCATTCATTCATTCATTCATTTTATTTTCATTTATTAATCTGGGGTACTCACAGCAGATTGAACCGCCAACTTATCCAGCATATGTTTTACGCAGCGGATGCCCTTCCAGCTGCAACCCATCACTGGGAAACATCCATACACACTCATACACCAACGAGAATTTAGCTTACCCAATTCACCTATACCGCATGTCTTTAGACTTGTGGGGGAAACTAGAGCACCCAGAGGAAAGCCATGCCAACATGGGGAGAACATGCAAACTCCACACAGAAATGCCAACTGACCCAGCTGAGGCTCGAACCAGTGACCTTCTTGCTGTGAGGTGATGATGCTACCCACTGCGCCACCGTGAGGCCCATTGTGTAGTGCTATATGAAGAAAAAATACACACACGTAAGGTTACTGTATACAGCTAGAAGTGTATAGAAAAATTATCCCTGACAGAACTATGTCATTGGGGGTGAGTGGATTTTTTGTGTTAACCACCTCAGGTGAAGGTTATGGATTTTCTGCTTATTAGATAGCTAACTTTATTTGCCACATCAGTAGTGAGGAAACAATTTGTACTTGAGATTAGGGTTTAAATGTATTATTGGTTTATTTGTGTGATAATGATAAAGAGAAATAATAGTATAGAGAATGCAGATTAATACAACTGCCTCTGCGGTCTCATTATAAGCTGCTTATGGAGAAAATAGTGCAGTTCAGACTGTGTTTTTTGATGTTGCAAATTATCATTATTGGCACGTTGTGGCACTGAGATTGGCCCGTTTGAACCCCTCACTCACAAAACCATTTAGAGAGAAAGTTGCACCAATGAATGTTTAAAATGCTTGAGCGTCACAAAATCCGTGTGTGTGCGTGCGTGCGTGCGTGTGTGTGTGTGTGAATAAACCCATTAATTCTTTAGGATTATTGGTTACCTGCATTGTTAACATGGATTAGTCAGCTGCAAGTAACCCTAAATCTTTAAGATCCATCACACCTGTTAATATTCATTCATTTTCATTTCGGCTTAGTACCTTTATTTATCTGGGGTCGCCACAGCGGAATGAACCGCCAACTTATCCAGCATATGTTTTATGCAGCGGATGCTCTTCCAGCTGCAACCCATCACTGGGAAACATCCACACACTCTCATTCACACACATACACTATGGACAATTTAGCTTACCCAATTCACCTGTACCGCATGTCTTTGGACTGTGTGGGGAAACCGGAGCACTTGGAGGAAACCCACGTCAACACGGGGAGAACATGCAAACTCCACACAGAAACGCCAACTGACCCAGCCGAGGCTCGAACCAGCGACCTTCTTGCTGTGAGGCGAACGTGCTACCCACTGTGCCACCGTGAGGCCTACACCTGTTAATATATACAATCAAACAACTTTATTAAATTACTTGCACATTATAACATTATACATGGCGCAATACAATTTTTCAAATTTGTACATGCACATTTTGCATATTACAAACATATACAAAAACAAAAAAAACCTGTCAAATGTTATCTTTATAGTGATGCATACACATACAGTATACAAAATATATTCAAATTTATTATACTAATATTAACCCTCCTATTATCCTTGGGGTCAATTTGACCCCATTCAATGTTAAACGTATTTACATATATAATTGACATTGTTTTTGTTTTGCTCCAGATTGAATGACTTTTCCTAATTTAATAGGGAAAACTTGGTAAACACAAAATTAACATGATATTATTTTTTTCAATGCCCTGTATACATTTTGTCACATCGGTGTTCATAATTCACATGGTTTACAGGGTAGGTGCAAAGCTATAAAACTATGCACAAGAGTTTTCTAAACTATTTCTCTTTGTGCTCTGTGGGCTCTCTCTTTAAGCTCTCTCAATTGAAAATGGCCTCTAAGCAAAGGTTTCTGTCAGTGAGATTTTGTCACAGGTTTTTGACAGTGAAAGTAACAGAGGAGAACGTGTCTGAGACTTCAATTCAATTCAAGTTTATTTATATAGCACTTTTTACAATGTAGATTGTGTCAAAGCAGCTTAACAGGTTCTAGTAAAGTCCAAATTTCAGAGTTTAGTTCAGATTAGTTCAGTTCAGTGTGGTTTAAGTTTCACCGCTTGAAAGTTCAAATGCTGAAGAGCAAATCCACCGAAGCGCAGCTCCACAAGTCTCAATCCAAGCAAGCCAGTGGCAACAGTGGCATGGAAAAAACTTCACCAATTGACGAAGTGAAGGAAAAAAAACCTTGAGAGAAACCAGGCTATGTTAGGCACGATCATTTTTCTTCTGGCCAAACTTCCTGTGTGGAGCTGCAGTCTAGGCCCCGGGGCTGGAGAAGCTGGACGTCCATCATGGAAGTTGCAGGTGTGGGTAGGGCAACAGCGGGAGGTCAGGCTGGCCCACAGGATCAGGCGTAGACTTGTTAGTCACTGTAGCCTTTCAGGAATCAGTCCCATGCACTCCATTCCTCCATGATCACCACAGTATCAGCTCGGGGTACAGTCTGGTCCAGGATACTTTTGGATTATCTCTTCACAGGTCTAGGATCGCATTGATGGCACTGCAAATCTGTAGGGACCTCGGGATGGGTATCCCCAGGTGGAAATAGAAAATAAAGAAAATATTTAGCGTAGCTGCTGTTCATAGTGTATTTAAACAAAAAAAAAATGGATTGTTATAGATGAAAATAGCAGTTATATAACAAATATGTAAAGCATATGAGAGTTTCTAACACAATGGCTGGTTTATTAAGACAGGAGGAGCACACTAATACATCATACCGTTATGCGACGCATTGAGTGTATGCTTTACTAAAAAGATAAGTCTTTAATCTAGTTTTAAATTGAGAGAGTGTGTCTGAGCCTCGAACATTATCAGGAAGGCTATTCCAGAGTTTAGGAGCCATAAATGAGAAAGCTCGACCTCCTTTACTCGACTTTGCTATTCTAGGTATTTCCAGAAGCCCTGCGTTTTGAGATCTTAAAGAGCGGGTTGGATTGTAGCGAGACAGAAGGTTAGTTAGATAAACAGGAGCTCCATTATTTAAAGCTTTATAGGTAAGAAGTAATATTTTGTAATCAATACGGAACTTAACAGGCAGCCAGTGTAAGGAGGATAAAATTGGGGTGATATGATCATATTTTCTAGACCTGGTAAGAACTCTGGCAGCTGCATTTTGTACTAGCTGAAGTTTATTAATAGAAGATGCTGGGCAACCAGTGAACAGAGCATTACAGTAATCCAGCCTAGAGGTCATAAAAGCGTGAACTAGCTTTTCTGCATCCGAGATGGATAGCATATTTCTTAACTTAGCGATATTTCTCAGATGAAAGAAGGTGGTTTTTGTGACATGGGAGATATGATTTTCAAAAGATAGATTGCTGTCTAATATAACGCCCAGATCTTTTACAGTAGAGCTAATGCTAACTTTGCATCCCTCTAATTGCAGGTCAAGTTGTGAGATCTGCTGTGTACAGGATTTAGGCCCAATAAGTAATAATTCTGTTTTGTCTGAGTTTAAGAGAAGAAAATTGTTGGTCATCCAGTCTTTAATATCTTTAATACATTGAGTTAGTTTAGACAGTTCAGATTTCTCATCAGGTTTTGTTGAAATATATAATTGGGTATCATCTGCATAGCAGTGGAAGCTGATCCCATGTCTTCTAATAATGTCTCCCAGGGGTAGCATGTATATTGTAAACAGCAAAGGGCCTAGAATTGACCCTTGAGGCACCCCATACTTTACTGGCCTGGTTTGTGAGGGCTGTCCATTTATATTGACAAACTGGTAACGGTCAGTTAAGTATGACTTAAACCATTGTAGAGCCTGTCCCTGGACACCTGTAGAGTTTAAGCGATCTATAAGGATATTGTGGTCAATGGTGTCAAATGCAGCACTAAGATCAAGTAAAACTAATAACGAGATGCAGCCTTGGTCAGCAGCTAAGAGTAGATCATTGGTTATTTTCACTAATGCGGTTTCTGTACTGTGATGAGGCCTGAAACCTGACTGAAACACTTCAAAAACGTTGTTCGTCTGTAAAAAGGAGCATAATTGGGCAGAGACAACTTTCTCTAGTATTTTAGACATAAATGGAAGATTTGAAATAGGCCTATAATTAGCTAAGTTGCTGTGGTCAAGTTGTGGTTTCTTAATAATAGGCTTAATAACAGCTAGCTTGAAAGGATTTGGAACATGGCCTAAAGATAAAGAAGAGTTAATAACATTAAGAAGAGGTTCTCCTACTACAGGTAACAACTCTTTCAGTAACTTAGTTGGAATTGGGTCTAACATACATGTAGCTGGTTTAGAACCATTTATAAGTTTATCTAGCTCTTCCTGTTCTATCCTGTTGAAGCACTGAAGATTAAATTGATTCAGTGGAATGTTTAATGAATCTGAGGTATAATGTGGAGCAGAAAGTTTAACATCTTCTATTTTCTGTCTGAAGCCGTCTATTTTATCACTGAAGAAATTCATGAAGTCATCACTACTAATGTGCGGAGGGATATTCTGTTCCAGAGATGACCGATTATTTGTTAATTTACCAATGGTGTTAAATAAGAATCTAGGATTGTTCTGATTGTTTACTATCAGTTTGTGGAGGTGCTCGGTCCTGGCGGATTTTAGAGCCCTCCTATAGCTGGACATACTATCTTTGTACGCGATTCTAAAGACCTCTAATTTAGTTTTTTTCCACTTACGTTCCAGGACACGAGTTGCTGTTTTGAGAGCGCGAGTGTGACTATTATACCATGGTGTAGTTTTATTCTCTCTAGCCTTTTTTAATTTAATGGGTGCCACAGTATTTAGTGTGTTAGTAAAGATAGCATCTATACTGCTGGTTACTACATCAAGGTCACTTGCGTTCGCGGGTGCATTTAGAAATATAGATAGATCAGGTAAGTTATTTGTAAATTCGTCTTTAGTGGATGGGACGATAGTTCTACCAGGACGATATATCTGTGCAGATCTGCTAATTTCAGGTAAACACAGCTTATATAATAAGAGGTAGTGGTCTGTTATGTCATCGCTTTGTGGTATAATGTCTACATCAATGACCTCAATTCCATGGGACAAGATTAGATCTAATGTATGCTTTAAGCGATGGGTTGGACCAACAACGTTTTGCTTTATCCCAAGTGATTGACATAAATGGAAGATTTGAAATAGGCCTATAATTAGCTAAGTTGCTGGGGTCCAGTTGTGGTTTCTTAATAATAGGCTAAATAACAGCTAGCTTAAAAGGATTTGGAACATGGCCTAAAGATAAAGAAGAGTTAATAACATTGAGAAGAGGTTCTCTTACTACAGGTAACAACTCTTTCAGTAATTTAGTTGGAATTGGGTCTAACCTACATGTAGCTGGTTTAGAACCATTTATAAGTTTATCTAGCTCTTCTTGTTCCATCATTTTGAAGCACTGTAGATTAAATTGATTCAGTGGAATGTTTAATGAATCTGAGGTATAATGTGAAGCAGAAAGTTTAATATCTTCTATTTTCTGTCTGAAGCCTTCTATTTTATCACTGAAGAAATTCATGAAGTCATCACTACTAATGTGCGGAGGGATATTTTGTTCCAGAGATGACCGATTATTTGTTAATTTACCAATGGTGTTAAATAAGAATCTAGGATTATTTTCTATCAGTTTGCAGAGGTGCTCGGTCCTGGCGGATTTTAGAGCCCTCCTATAGCTGGACATACTATCTTTGTACGCGATTCTAAAGACCTCTAATTTATTTTTTTTCCACTTACGTTCCAGGGCATGAGTTGCTGTTTTGAGAGCGCGAGTATGACTATTATACCATGGTGTAGTTTTATTCTCTCTAGCCTTTTTTAATTTAATGGGTGCCACAGTATTTAGAGTGTTAGTAAAGATAGCATCTGTACTGCTGGTTAGTACATCAAGGTAATTTGCGTTCGCGGGTGCATTTAGAAAGACTTGAGACTTGATCTTCAGAAGGACCCTGATTATGAGGCATCCTCAGATGAGAATGATACTCCCAGTATTGACCCTCCTGTTGTCTCTCAACCACCAGCAGACACATTACTTTCCAAAAATGGAAAATTAGTATGGTCCTGCTCCCCCCTTGAACGACAGGGTAAACTTTTTAGTGCTGCTAATGCCATCAAAATGGTTTCAGGGCCCACCAGATATGGTTTAAAGCATTTCGGCTTTTCATTACACCATCAATTGAAAATGATATACTTAAAATGACAAACTTAGAGGGGAGGAAGATCTATGGGGACAGCTGGAAAAACTTTGATGTGACTGATTTGCAAGCCTACATTGGGTTGCTCATTTTGGCAGGAATGTACAAAGGAGAAGCAAAAGCAAGCCTTTGGAATGCTAACTCTGGAAAGTCAATATTTCCAGCCACCATGTCTCTGAAGACATTCCATGTTTTCTCCCATATCATACACTTTGATGACAAAGAAACTCGCTGCAAAATGGGATGTATGGGACAAGGGGGTACAGCGATTGCCATTTTTTAACAATCCAGGCCCCCACATCACTGTGGATGAATGTCTGGTTCCATTTCGTAGCCACTGTCCCTTTAGACAACACATGCCCAGCAAACCATGTTGTGTCAAATTAAGCCCATACATAATTGTGTTTCAGTCCTTGCTAAAGGAAATTGTTATTATTTTTATGTTGTAAATAACAAAAAATACTTGACTTTTTTATTTTTTTTATAATTTTTTTTTATTTATAACAAAAACCCTTTAGGGGAGCACGGTGGCGCAGTGGGTAGCACAATCGCCTCACAGCAAGAAGGTCACTGCTTCGAGCCTCGGCTGTGTCAGTTGGAGTTTCTGTGTGGAGTTTGCATGTTCTCCCCGTGTTTGCGTGGGTTTCCTCCGGGTGCTCCGGTTTCCCCCACAAGTCCAAAGACATGCGGTATAGGTGAATTGGGTAAGCTAAATTGTCCGTAGTGTAGGAGTGTGAATGGGTGTGTATGGATGTTTCCCAGTGATGGGTTGCAGCTGGAAGGGCATCCACTGCGTAAAACATATGCTGGATAAGTTGGCGGTTCATTCCGCTGTGGCGACCCCAGCTTAATAAAGGGACTAAGCCGAAAAGAAAATGAATGAATGAATGAAAAACCCTTTATGGGTTTTAGCCCGAAGGAGCGACGTGGACCATCTACATGCAGGTCCACCACCTGCAGGGGGAGCTGTAAGGGGCTGGTGCATTGTGGAACGGGTGGTGGTCGAAGGTTAGGACCACAACAACCTGATCCCTGGTGAACGAGAGGGTTGCCTCCCTACGCCTTTGGGTCAGGGATAGGTCTCTCACTGTGGTTTGTGCCTACGGGCCTTCTTGGAGTCCTTGGGAGGGGTGCTGGAAAGTCTCAGGATGGGAAAGCAGCTCCACATCAACACTGTTTACAGAGGAAGTGGGGAGCTGTTGACCTCAACTGAGGATGCTGTCAGACAGTGGAGGAGCTGGAGGACGTGTCTAGGGAGAGGGAAGTCTGGGTTTCTCTCCTAAGACTGTTACCCCCACGACCCGGCCCCGGAAAAGCAGTTGAAAATGAATGAATGAATGAATGAATGAATGAATGAATGAATATACCAATAAGAAGTACAAAACTAATAAAACAACAAGGTGAAACTGTGAGCTTTCATGGTGATTTGTAAATTTGTCTATAGTAATGCAATAGGTAATCTCTATGTATAAGGGACAGGAAGTGGGGGGTTTGGAGTGGGGAGTGGTAGGGTGTGTATTTCATAGTGTTGTTAAGTAGGCAACAAAAACATCAATTACCTGACACTAACCTTTTGGCAAAAAAAATAAAATTCATATTCTGGAGGGTTTTAAATTGCTGGGGTCAAATTGACCCCAGAGGGAAAAAGGTGTAAGCAGATTTTAGGGTAACAAGAGGGTTAAATTACACACAGAGACACACACGCACACACACACACACACACACACACACACACACACACACACACACACCTGTGCATTGTACACTCTTATGCATACATATTCTGCACCTCTAACACACACACTATCTCTCTCTCTCTCTTTCTCTCTCACTAGTGTTTCCTATTCGTTTAGTTGCAGATGAAGGAAGGTACTGAATATCTGTTGATGGAGTCACAGTAAACAAGAACATTGGCTGTACTTTAATTGCTGTCAGCTACATGTTTATCCTCTTTTATGTGCTAAACATCATGTACCCTAAGGGAGCAGCCCTGACTCTGGAGTTTATACAAAGGTATGTTGTGATGGTTTTAAAGTTTATTTAATTTTTCCATGTGAGACATTTTTGTTGAGTTTACAACAGGAACCTGCTGGGTATAAATTCCAAAGCAGAAAAAGGCACCAAGCAGTACAACATACCACCTAACCTCTTTTGATTCCTGTCAGACCTGAATAGCTTTCAGAATCCTTGGAGGATTTAAAGGTCATTAAGCACACTTTGTTGATCTTACTGCTTCTCTTTTGCAACCTATATAGTATTGTTGTCAAAACTACCTACACTTTATTTGGAAAAATCTTAAAGTGATTGTTCACCCAACAATACAAATTTATTATTACTCTCTTGACATATTTTTTCACCTGTATGACTTGTTGCTTCTGCAAAATACAAAATAGCAAATTTTGAAGAATGTTGGTAACCAAACAAGGGTGGCACCCATTCACTTCAATGCAAGCCATTCAAAAACCATTTAATACAATACAAGTGAATAGGTAATGCCACTGTTAGGTTACCATCATTCTACAAAATATCTCCTCTTGTGTTCTGTGGAAGAATGTCAGTAAGACAGGTTTGAAATGACAATAGAGTAAGACAAAATGTTCATTTTTGTGTAAGCTATTGACGCAAGAAATCACCACTGTTGTAAGTTAAATGTTAGTAGCGATGCTTTGTTTTTGTTTTACAGCCATGGAAGTTATCAGCAATGGAGAGGAAGATGACAAAATATGTGGATGTGATATTAAAAATAACATTCTTTTCTTATACAAGTTCATCATTGTTAAATGTACTAGCAATTATAGTAATTGACTGTTGAAGACGTTCCCAGCTTTATTGTCCCTTTCCTGCCATATTGCAATTAACTTGGTTTCTTAAAATAGTATTGCAGTACTTCTCTTTAATTATCTTAAAGTAAAAATTTAAAACCAATTTGTTATGAGATTGTTTGCCAAGTCATCTTACAGTATGTTTCACGTTTTTATATGTATTAATATGTGTATGTGGTCTGGTTATTTGTCAATTAAAATAAAATATCTGTTTTTAATTTATTGTAAAACGTTTGTGTAATGAGCTGCCAGTACCTTTTTTTTTTACAGACTTTTTTTGAGTGTATAAAAGCATACATGGTCTATAAGTTGCTAAAAACAAGTGTGAAAGAGCTCATTTAAAAATCTAATCAGCACAACCTCCAAGACCCTGTATCACTTACTAGAGGGCAAAATATTACACTTCTTGGATGAATATGGAACAGGTCCCACTTTTTAGCTTTTCAGTAGTCTGCTCTTATACTGGGCCCCATGATGAACGTAGGAGCAAAATTTAATTCTAAACAAGTATTTCGTGAAAGCAGCCGGATGGAAATTACTGAAAGCACAATTTACATATTAATGGTTTTACAAACAGCTTATACAATTTTCTTTTTTTTTTTACTTTTCTGAGTTTTATGAATAAGGCTTATTGTCTGTTCTTTTTGCTAATTTTTTTGTGGAAATCTGCTTTAAAATTTGTCTAGTTTATTTTACTTATACTTCAATAGCATCCTTGTCTTCATTATGGTGTCTTGACACCATATTAACAGCGTATTAACAACACTGGCAGAGATGTTAGAGTGGGTTTTGGGGTTTTTTATTCTTACACAATTACTTTTTCAGCTTTTGTCTTTTTTTTCAGCCCCATCAAAAGTCTAGAGGGCTAATTAATTCATCCAGTCAGTGGCAGGAACATTCGGACAGCTTGCCTTTATATAATTGATGGCGATGTAAATATAAAGATATAAATAATTATCTTATTCAAGCCATAACTTGATTCTCAATATGCAAACACCCTGAAACATGCACGAATGCTACACATAAAAATGGCAGATTCATAGGAAATAAAGTGTTTGGCGCTTGTGAAACCTGTTGTAAGTACAAATAACATTTTAACTGTGACTGTACTGGTATTCATTTTAACATTCAAAATATAAAATACACATTAATATATATTTTTAAATTGTGTGTGTGTGTGTGTGTGTGTTTTAACTGAAACAAATAATGCGGATGCACACTGGTGTGTGTGCAGAATCATATGTAAATTTTAGTAAAATTTAGAATTAATTTTGTAAGCCTCACCCAATGGCTTGGATGTTGAATGATGGTTTCCACGGATGTGGGGGAAGGTATTCTGCGTGTCAGTCTTTTCTCGCACAGCTGAAAACAGATCACTAAAAATTATGAAACTTTTGTTTCATAAATCCAATTTTGACTCTTATTCTTATCTGACTCCAATTGTTAATCATTTAAATTTAGATTCATCTAATTCAAGCCGATCACCTTTTAGGTTGTGATTAGGTCTAGTATAGATTGATTAACCTAATAAATCCTTATTTTCAGTTAATAGTTCATTGTTTACCCGAAGTCGCTTAGAGTCAGTATGCCGGCCAGTTACAACTGCTCAAGGACACTGGTTCTTAGATAGAGGATATAACTGTAAACTAATTTCCTTTAAGTAATATTAGGCCGCCCCATGCTTGCTCATACATAAAGAAAGTTTGATTTAGCCACTAGATTATATCATACTAAGTCAGTGATTGTCAGAAATCAACAGGTCTCTAATGCTGTGCCTATGCTCCATCCATTGATCCTGAATGTATGAGCAATCCTGCTCGTAGGCTGTGGAAACATCAGCCTAAACAATCTACTAGATTTAAGTGATTTCAGGAGATATGAGAGTTAAACAAGAATTTGACATTTATTTTCCAGGCATTTATTTGCCATGCAAATAAGTAAGAAGTACAGAATGATTACACAACATGATCAGCATAAAACAATCTGTAAAACAATTGTCAAAGAGTCATCATACCTGGCAATGTAGACACACAGAGACTGTGTGGGAAGTTGCATCTGATTACAGATGCTTCCCCGAGTGTTTCGCCAAGTCCCCTAAATACCCAAAATGTCATAAATTTAAATTAATAAAAACTTCAAAAAGACTTTTGTCTGGGGATTTTACCCTAGGAGCCAAATACCATCTGAGGAAAAAGACAAGACTTGACAAAAGATCTTATCCAGGACATCCTCTCATGAGAGAGGACAGAATTTAGCCAAATCTGAGATAATCTATTTTGGTATGTGATACTGAGATAAAACTGAGATCACATTTATACTCACACTGAGACCTTTAAAATGATACCAAGCATGACAAGTTAAAGTTCACAAATTCTGTATATATACAAACTACATGATTTCACCATAGAAACTGAAAATCTGGCAATTCCTGAGTAACTTTTCTATGACCCAGGCCGTATAATTGGGGAGGGCAAGAGGGCCTGAGGATAGGTGATGGGTCAGCTGTCCTGATGGCTTTCTCGAGATCCTCTCCGAAGATTAGAACGTTTATTGTTTTATTGCATGGCAGTTCTCATGGTCTGATCTTATGGAATCTCACAGCAGTTTTCAGCATTTGATATCATGGAGAAATATAACTATCCTTACATTTAGTAAAGAAAATATATAAAAACATAAAAACATTAACAGAAAATATATAAAAATTGTAAAACAAGCTGTTATTATTATTATTATTTATTTATTCATTTTCCTTCGGCTTAGTCCCTTTTTTATTGAGACAGTCCTTGCTGCAGCCCACAGCTTGATGACGTACTGGACCAAGTTCACTATATAATGGACGATCGCCTACACCTCCCCCTATTCTAAACCCAACCGTCACAGTAGCATGGGCGTTACCTTAGTGGGAGGTACAATGTCGGACCTGCCCCAGTACATCATCTTGGTTACAGACTGCAGCGAGGACATCTTGTATTTATTTGGGGTCGCCACAGCGGAATTAACCACTTACTATTCCAGCATATGTTTTACACAGCGGATGCTCTTCCAGCCACCGCCAATCTGATTTCACCAAGCAGGACGTGTTCCTGGATTAACATCTATGTTGATCCTGGAACAAAATTCCAATCAGCCAATCAGAACTAAGGAATACGTTTACAGTTTATATAAAGTTTAGACTTATGGCTAGGTTTATACACTTCTACATGATTGTTATTCAACTATTATTCCCCTCTGATTTTAATAATTTACAGTTATGGTTTCAAATAAAAATGATGTTCCAGGATCAACATAGATGTTAATCCAGAATTGCATTGTACTTGGCAAAATCATGACATGCTTCCAGCCACAACCGAGTATTGGGAAACACCCATACACTCTTGCATTCACACACACATTCATACATTACGGCCAATTTTGTTTACCCAATTCACCTATACCGCATGTCTTTGTACTGTGGGGGAAACCTGAACACCCGGAGGAAACCCATGTGAACATGGGGACAACATGCAAACTCCACACAGAAATGCCAACTGGTCCAGCCAAGAAAAAGGAAAAAACACTCTTGATGTTGAATAAGAACTAAATATGCTTTGTTCTTTAAATAAAGTATACCTTTGAGTAAAGTTTGAATACAGTTGTGAGCATAAATGGTATTTCTTTTCTTGGATACATGCAGTCTACTATGTCTTGTCCCACCCAGAGAGGTAGAATAACCCCTGTTGAGTTTCAAAGGTATGTGTCATTATTTTAGTCCAGTTTGTCCTTTAGTCTTTAATGGCTAGCTTCTGCTTCACAGACCACCATCTCAATCAAGACCCTCTCCAAAAAGATTGCTTCTTCACAAATCAATATGTAACATTTTACCTCCTGGTTTTAGTTTCAAAGCCAATAAAAAACTATCTGTGTGTAGGAGAGCATCTCAAGCTACTTATAAAGGCAAATGCCAGCAGCTCAACTCCAACCTCCAATTACATTTTAAATGTTATTTTTCAGTATGATGGTTAAGAATCAATTGGTGACTGATGTGGTTTCCATGCAATTTCAGCAAGGTACCAACTCACACTATGCATGAATATTGCATGCGATGTAAATCCACAGCTCACGATTCATGTGCACACACTATACGCTCTGATTATTCAGCAGCGACTTGACTGCTCACACAAGGGGTGCATGTCAATCAGCTCCCTATAGCTCCCGGGGTTGTGGATCAGTAGGTCATGTACATGAATTTGGGCACTGGGTGTGATGAGCTTGGTTCACTAAACATCGATACACAGTGAGTGACTGGACAGCATCCTTGTTGTACAACATTGGAATTTATGGAATTTACTGGAACAACAGCTGAAATAATTTTTAAAAGTACATTATAGCTAAATAATTTTATTGTTTTACATACCAGCAACATTTCAACCATTAACCATAAATGTTGGTTAGGTGTTCTTAACCTGTCTAGCTTTGTTTTTTCATGTAAATATAAATAAATAGCAGTTTGTTTATTTAGAAACGTCTCTTGTTTGTCATTATAATTGATAATTTGGTTCACGTGATTCATGTTTTGTACTTCCGAACTTCCGTTAAGGGAGCATAGTCAGCATCGATGCTCCCTGATTTGAGTGACTCTTTAGTGACCGAATGTTTCACTGGAATAATTTTGCGATTGAAGTAGCGTTTAAAATCAATGACTCCCTGATCAGTACACTTTTCACTGAACAAGGAAGATGATTGACACATCACACCTCCTTCTTTTTGGTTTAATGGTGGTTGGCAAGCCAGAATATGGTATATTTATGCCACCAACTCAGAGTGTGAAGCTCGGGTGGAAAGGAAGAAATTAAAATTAAAAATTAAAATTTTTTCTAATCATTCATTCATTCATTCATTTTCATTTCGGCTTAGTCCCTTTATTAATCTGGGGTCGCCACAGCGGAATGAACCGCCAACTTATCCAGCATATGTTTTATGCAGCGGATGCCCTTCCAGCTGCAACCCATCTCTGGGAAACATCCATACTCACCCATTCACCCTCATACACTACG
>CAIGQW010052479.1:1829948-1856400 GCA_903798125.1 Danio choprae | reverse complement strand
AGGGGTCGCCACAGCGGAATGAACCGCCAACTTATCCAGCATATGTTTTATGCAGCGGATGCCCTTCCAGCTGCAACCCATCTCTGGGAAACATCCATACACACCCATTCACACTCATGCACTACGGACAATTTAGCTTACCCAATTCACCTATACTGCATGTCTTTGGACTTGTGGGGGAAACCGGAGCACCCGGAGGAAACCCACGCCAACACAGGGAGAACATGCAAACTCCACACAGAAACGCCAACTGACCCAGCCGAGGCTCGAACCAGCGATCAGCGACCTTCTTGCTGTGAGGCGAACGTGCTACCCACTGCGCCACTGTGAGGCCTTTTTCTAATCAGATTTTGCAAATATATGAACGGAATATCATATACTTTTAATATTGGTTTGTGCATTCTGGAATAATTTTTTTATATTGCACCATTGCATGCCTGTGCAATTCCCTTAGGATGGCTGACCAATATTTCTGATACAAACACAGCATGGCACACTATGCACCACAAAGCTAAAATCCATTACTCAAAATTTGATTCAAAATCAGACCAAAATCACAAAGTGTATGCCCGGCCATATGGTAATCTAACACAGAGAGGAAAATGATGGGTATATTGGGTAATGTTGAGGAGCATTTCTTAAACGTGGTAGTAATCAATTAAAGTGTTGCCTTTTTGGTCATGTTCTGTAGTGAAATATCCGCAAGGGTGTCAAATCTGGTACATAGGGCCAAATTAATTTCTATTTCCTTTTTTTCAAATGAACTTCACTTTAAGATAATGATTGCAATTGCACTAATTATTTATTTAACTATTAGATTTAGCTAAACTGGCTAATAGAATAGAAGGGTGATGTGGTGGCGCAGTGAGTAGCACGATCGCCTCACAGCAAGAAGGTCGCTGGTTCGAGCCTCGGCTGGGTCAGTTGGCATTTCTGTGTGGAGTTTGCAGGTTCTCTCCGTGTTTGCGTGGGTTTCCTCCGGGTGCTCTGGTTTCCCCCACAGTCCAAAGACATGCGGTACAGGTGAATTGGGTAAGCTAAATTGTCCGTAGTGTGTGTGTGTGTGGATGTTTCCCAGAGATGGGTTGCAGCTGGAAGAGCATCCGCTGCGTAAAACATATGCTGGATAAGTTGGCGGTTCATTCCGCTGTGGCGACCCCAGATTAATAAAGGGACTAAGCCGAAATGAAAATGAATGAATGAATTTAACTAAACTGAGACAGCAAATGAATAAACCCTTTGAAAAAGATGTAATTATTTATTATAATAGTAAAATGGGTACTTGACTGAAATAATACTATACTTTTAAAAGTACCTTAAAGTAAAATATGAGACATATTAAACATATAAGCAAACCATATAAGCATACTTTATACCGTAGCACTTAATTTTCACACAGGTCTTATGTGTGAACCTGTTTTTGTTTTTTTCCAAATGTCATGTTACTATTTTTTTTTTTATTAAATCTATCAATTTATGTATTTTTGTATTTTTATATCTAAAAAATTGGCATAGGGCGAGATCTTCATTAAGGCATATGATCGGCATTGTAGTGGATTTATTGATTTTTATTGGACAAATAATAAAAAGCTTTGAATTGTAATAGTTCCAATTGATTTCCTATGGGTGCTCATTTTGGGGCAAAGGGAAAGATTAAAGAGTTTTTTTAACCACTTAACATTGTTGAAGTCTTAAACTGCTCAGATTTAGGGAACTGTTTTTTAAAAAGCAAGATAAAATGACTTTGCTCACAATTTTCCTTAGGAAAGCTTTAGGGTTAAAAGTGCCCTTAGGTGTGTTAAATAACACAGATATGAAAGTGTTTTCTCTTTACATACACTTATGTTTCCTTTGATTTCAGCCATGTGCAGTTTAACCATTTGTTAATCAGAACAAAACAAAACAAAAACTCGTAAGGCTTAGCAATAACATGAACTAAGGGAAACATAGGTAGATTCAACAAATGACCCACAATGACTGAACAAAGAGACTTATGTACATTGTCTAAATAGTATTACAAGGGGCATAGACAATCACAACCATAGTAACAAATGATGAATGGGATGGCGTGGCACAGATGACACAGGAAGATGAACAAGGCAGAGCACTTTTTCACAAAGACGTGTGGTCAGAAGTCATGGGAAAGTCATCCAATTCGTATGCGTCACAGTATGCGTTTTTTTCCCTCCCCCAGCTAATACTTAACATTTTTCAATACTAAGAATCTCATTAAAGATGCAGCCAATAAGCCTTTGATTAGTGACTAGCTGTGATGCTAAAAAAAATATAAAACAATAAATCAGACAAGTGAAAAGCCTGGTTTAATGCTCAGTTTAAATGAAATTGTCATCATATGATGAAAACAAACATACTACTATGTATCGTCCTGTGCAGTTAGAACATCTATGTATACTGTATTTGGGGAGGCTCAGATATTTCTGTGTATTTCTCTGATAATTTTTGCTCATTCATCCAGTACACCCTTAGAGGCCAGGAACTGATGTTGGACAAGAAGGCAATGTTATTTTTTTTCAGTTCTTTTCAATCAATGGGTTGAGGTCAAGGGTCAGGTCAAGTGTGGGTCAGTCAAGTTCTTACATTCCAAAATCATCCAAATATATCTTCACGAAATCATGCTGGGACATTGCAATTGAGCAGGTATCATTCACCTGGCATGCGGCAAACTCAAATTTATTCTTAAGACTAGCAAACAGAGAATCATGATTTGTGATAAAGCCAAATATGCATGCATTAATATCTTTGACTACAGCAGGGGTGACTAATCTGTCTCCTGGAGGGCCATTTTCTTGCATATTTTTACTGGATTTCACTCGGAAGGGATTGTGGTGTATAGATGAGCCCTTCCTAATTAAGTCCACTGTGACATCAAACAACATTTTGCTCTCTGCTCTTCTTTTACAACCCTGCTCCCTGGTTTTCCGACCTGTCTATCAGTTGTATTTTTCAAAATCCTTCTTTCCAAAGGGCCCTTTGAAATGCCCAATTATAAGCACTTCAGTTTAGGAAAACATAGGGCCCTTGAGAGTTTGCTCAGTGGTAAAATGTTGGTCCATTATTGTTGGCCCTGAATGGGCAGCCCTCACCTACCCCCCAAAGAAACCCTCACTAGGTTCCTCCTCTGATTTTTGTGCATGCAAGTTTCTATTTGAGTGACACTGAGTATGTTTACATGGACACCAATACTCCAATATTAATATGATTAAGACAGTACTCTGATTAAGAGTCTACTATGTAGACTGCAGTTTTTGAATACCTTAATACGACTGAAGTCATAAACAGAAGTCAAATTAAGACATATGAAGTACACCTATTTAAGTCACATTATTGAAGTGCAGTATAGACATGTAAACACCTTAATCAAACTAATACCGTCATGTAGGACTCTTCGCCACATTTGGCAACAGGATATTACATACACACATGGCTGTTTGGCAGTATTCTCTGCACCTATAAAGTGAGTAAAGGACCACAGACACCTGCATCGTGAAATGAGGGCGTTTTTTTCTTTCTATTTGGTGTGTGGTATCAAATTCCATTAAAACAACACTCTTGCACCAGTCCTTACTTCATATTCGCATCCAATACTTCAGATTGTCATAGGGGCATAAATGAAATGTTCCTGAATGAAAGTGAAACTGCCGAACTACAGTAAAAGTTAAAAAAATTGAAACCCAAAATTGCATGAAACTTCGGAGGAAACGTTGGATAGTGTGGTGACGCAAAGACATTCTATGTGCTATAATCGATCTATGTGCTATAACATGTAAAAAGGGATCATGAAAGAAACATTCAAAAAGCAACTCAAGTAAACACCTTAATCATATTATTGTCTTATTCAGATTAAGGCAAATAATTAAATTACTGATGACCATGTAAACATCGTCACTGTCACATGAGAAACATGTCATTTTACATTTACATTTATACATTTTATTCCTCTTATCAATTTAGTGTGTGTATGTCTTTAAGAACAGTGTGGAGGAAGATCAGTCACCTAAGAGGATGCAAGAAACAATATACAGAGGGCAGGGGCAAACTTTTTGCAAACTTTGTCTGGATTTAGTGTCTTCCATAATACTCTTCAAAGCTAGTTTATTATTATAGATACATATGTGGAATATCATTCTGGAATATATACACACTTTTACAACACACCTTGACATGTGGACTGTTTTTAGGATATAGTGCATCGAACTGTATGCTTTCAACAGACTATGTTTCTTGTTTTGTTGTGTTGTTTGTAAATACACCTTTCCTACTACAGTAATTTTGTGTAATTTTTTTAACACTTACACACCTCTAACACAACTAAAATCTGACTTATTTTAAACTACATGATGTTGAGGCTGAACTCCAGATAGCAGACCTTCATTGATTTAACATTGAATCAACAGTCGAAACGTTGAAACTTCAACTGTGAATTTTCGTCAGGTTTGTAAGACTGAAGATTGAAGAAAACAGATGTAGTGATGAAGTTAATAAGATAATTAAGTGATTAACTGAGTCCAATTGATAAATGATAAACACCTGCTATTACCCAGTAGAATCACTGAATAAAAAACTACAACTGATTTCAGTTTGACTTATTTCTCCCCCAAATATTATACAGCTGTAGAAGTGCATATACACACATTTCACATACACACACAGGCTTCCAAGTTGGAGGTACAAGTTGGTTACAGCTAGAAGTAGCAAGCTGTAGCTACTGAGAATGTGCACATAAAGATTGAATAATTTTTGTGAAGCTGTACAACAATAAACATTGTTTTTACAGTATTGTAATTGGTAGATTTAGGATTGGGGTAGGTGTAGACATTAATAAAACACATCCGATTACAGTAGGGTGTAGGTTTAGGGTTGTTGTAGGTGTAGACATTAATAAAACACTATAGGTTGATCAAACATGAACTAAATATCTCATCAAAACTTATTCAAAAACAATGTGGTTGAGTGTCGACATTAATACAACACTATAAGTTGAACAAACATGAACTAAATATCCCAACAAACATTAGTCAAAACATGTTGTGGTTGAGTGTCGACATTAATAAAACACTATAGGTTGAACAAACATGAACTAAATATCTTAATAATAACTTACAGTCAAAAATAATAAAAAATGTTGTATTTGATTAAACTGATCAAAATAAATTTCATTAATAAAATCTTGTTTTGTATTTGTAGTATTTTGTGTATTGTTAAGTGGCGGCACATGGTTAACACTGTTGCCTCACAGCACGAAGGACACTAGTTCCAGCTGGGCCATGAGACATGTTTGTGTGGAGTTTGCATGTTCTGCAGTTGGCCATAGTGTATGAGTGTGTGTATGAATGAGAGAGTGTATGGGTGTTTCCCAGTGCTGGGTTGTGGCTGGAAGGGCAGCTGCTGCATAAAACATATGCCATAGTAATTGGTGGTTTATTCCGCTGTGGCAACCCCTGATAAATCAGTGACTAAGCCGAAGGATAATTAGTGAGGTAGTCTTGTACAGTAGGTGGTAAAACAACAGGTGGTAAACAAGAAGAAGACGACTGATCCAACATTAGTCATTTATGGTTCACCCTGGCCTGGATATTTTGACCTGGATTGTGTGTCTTGAAACGTGTGAGTCCGCAGCTGGATATACAGTATCTCTATTTTCCTGGCTCAAAAACCTAAAATTCCGCTACAGAAGTTCTTATTAACAATTTCTAAATATACTAATTTTGTTAGCCATCGTTGTTTTAAAGAACATCATCTGCTTTACTTGAGCTCATTGGAGCTGTTTACAACTGGTCACTTCATGCATTTTTATTAATTTTTTTGGTCAGATCGGATAGGTATCCGCTTGTGAAATGGGCAGGTGTAAATGCCCTCCGAAATTGATTTGAGATGATTGCTCAAATCACTTCAGGAGGTGGTCTCATTCCAGATGAAACTGGACAGGTCTAAATGCATCTGGTTGTTGAAACCACATATGTTAATTTTTCTCCTTCCAAAAAATATATAAAATAACACGTTATGCGTTTTATGACCATAACAGTGCAAATGCATACATAGTGGAAACACAACAGATGACAGATGACAGATGTTTGTTTCATTTCATTTGAAAGTTTTACTTTTTTTCCTTGAAAGTATAAATTAAAATGTTAAATTAATATCAAATGACAACATTAACAATAGGGCGATGTGGTGGTGCAGTGGGTAGCACAATTGCCTCACAGCAAGAAGGTCACTGGTTCGAGCCTCGGCTGGGTCAGTTGGCATTTCTGTGTGGAGTTTGTTCTCCAGTTTGTTTCCGTGTTCGCATGGGTTTCCTCCGGGTGCTCCGGTTTCCCCCACAGTCCAAAGACATGCGGTATAGGTGAATTGGGTAAGCTAAAATGGCCGTAGTGTATGAGTGTGTGTGTGTGAATGAGTTAGTGTGTATGGATGTTTCCCAGAGATGGGTTGCGGCTGGAAGGGCATCCGCTGCATAAAACATATGCTGGATAAGTTGGTGGTTCATTCCGCTGTGGCGACCCCAGATTATTAAAGGGACTAAGCCGAAAAGAAAATGAATGAATGAATGAACATTAACAATAGAGATGCAGTGCACACCTGTAACCTATCTCTGTAAAAATAGAGCAAAAATATTAGAAAAAATATAGTGTTTCATTTGTTTACAAAGGCACGATGTTTATTTTTGCACATTTTTGCATTTTGAATGATGTTTTGAATGATGTCATCATGACATATCTGTATGGCAAAACTAAATTTTTTATTTAGCTTGTATTGACAGAAATTACGAAGCTTGCGAAGTCTTGTTCGCTTGTGATGATGTTTTGCAGCCTGCATGTGAAATAATGAGCTGATTGTGTAAGCTCTGTGTGAATGTGACAATCTAAGTGTTACACACTAATCTTAAGTTTAACTATGGAGGGCAATTGTTTTTAGGGTGTCTTTTTTTCTGTTTAATTAAAAAAATGGTGGGCATCTGAATCTAGTTACTATAGAGTGATAAGATGAAGTACAGTATAAAAAAAATCATTGGATAATATTCTGTTGTATTCTGGTTTTGTGTACCTGGAGGTGAAGGGTTTAGCTAGGGCAAATCTCTAATGGGTTTGCACTTTGACAGCTATTAATTTTCTTCATTGTTAACCCTGTCAATGAGCACCTGTGAAATGGAAGCACAGGAGCATAATACATCCCATCTCAGCCTGTATTATCATATACACAGTAACACAGCGTCACTAGCGCACCAATAATTATAGTACATAGAGGGAGAGAGAGAGAGGGTGAGCCAGGAAAATCAGAAGCTATTATGACTCATATCTCGCTATAATTTAGATGACCAGATTTATCTGAAATTGATTATCTGAAGAATAAATCTTCTTATAAGCCAGTGATAAAGAAGGAAGATAGAAAGTGAAATTACATATCATGGACTCAACACCATTTTATATCATTTACATGAAATCATATAATCTCTGTTCACTATGTTCTCTGTATTTATACTGTAACAGGCAGCATCTCCATATATATATATATACTCTAAAAATGTTTTTTTTTTTTTATGTGGAAACTGACAATTAAATATTGATGCAACAAATCACTTCTCAATATATAGCCCTAAACAAAAAATATTAAATCTACTGTTGTTAATTTTAGCTGATGGTCTGAAGTTAAAATAAAAAATATAAATTCACCAAACACATCAAATTGTGCTCAGCCAATTTATCAAACAAAAGTGAAATATCTGTGTTTGGCCAACAAATCTTAAAGCAAAATAACGAGTGTATGTATAAGCATGAGAGCTGTTGTTTGGAGGAGATTCCAATTCCAACGTGCCAACAGACTCAGCAGTGCTCAGCTGATGCAGAGATTAAACGAAACATAATTTTTTTAGATGGATTTTCCTTCATCAAAGTTATGGTGAGTACTGAATACTATATTTATTGAAACATATTTAAGTTTAACCATGTGCAAATTGCAGTAATTTCAACTTAAAAATGAAAAGCATGGGTATTACGTTATGGGTATTATGCCACATCCAACATTAACTTTAATTTAGCAGCAGAAAAACTGAATTTGCACCTGTAATATTGACGTCTAACCTTTGGTTTTAAGCCTGATCTCTCAGAGTACTGTAAGTTACTATTTATTGTTAAATTATAACTTTATGATGGTTAACTGTTATCTTGAACTGATAAGACACAATAAACCTGTTATGTGCTAACATATTTCTTTTCTTTTTTTAGTATAACTGTAAAATAAAAGGTGCAAATAAACAATGACTTTCACAGTAAGTACCCCTTTCAACAACTGAGTATATGTTTAATACATTTCAGTCTCAAATAATTCTAGCTCTAAGATGTAATTTGTGTGTATAGTAAAACCTGCCATGAGCCGTGACTCTAATGCTGACTGTTAACCCATGAGAAGTTTCTCAAGTCAACATTGTTATATGTTAGCAGTTATCATTTCTAATGTAATGTTAGCCTACTATAAAACACAACTCTGCCTTATTGTTTTCGACTTGGAAATATTAACATTGATTTGTAATTGTTCTTAAAGGGATATTTCACCCAAAAATGAAAATGTACTTGTTATTTACTCAGCCTCATGTGGTTTCAAACCTTTGTGAGTTTATTTCTTCTGTTTTGAATATTTTGAAGAAAACCGGTAACAATTGACTTCCATAGTGTGAAAAACACATACTATTGTTGTCAATGGTTACAGGTTTCCAGCTTTCTTCAAAACATCTTCTTTTTTGTTAAACAGAAGAAAGACAAACAGGTTTGGAACAAGTGAAGGGAGAGTAAATTATGACAGAAATTTCAGTTTTGTTAAACAAAAGCCTGTTTATTTGTCTTTTTTGTCTTCATTTACTCACAATAGTTGTTCAAACTTGTAGAAGTTTCTTTCTTTTTTTGAACAAAAATATGATATTTTAAAGAACTGCTGTATGCAATTCATCACATAGCATTTTCACAGCATGGGAAGTGAATTACTATACTGTTACTATGCAAATAAATATGTAAACAACCACATTCTTTCTTGAAAACAATTAAAATGACAATTTGTGACTCAACAGGAGTAGTATTTTTGAAATTATATTAATGGCATGGAGACATTTTTATATGTATTTGATATATGTAGAGGGCCTCGCAGTGGCGCAGTGGGTAGCACGTTCGCCTCACAGCAAGAAGTCGCTGGTTCGAGCCTCGGCTGGGTCAGTTGGCGTTTCTGTGTGGAGTTTGCATGTTCTCCCTGTGTTGGCGTGGGTTTCCTCCGGGTGCTCCGGTTTCCCCCACAGTCCAAAGACATGCGGTACAGGTGAATTGGGTAGACTAAATTGTCCGTAGTGTATGAGTGTGAATGGGTGTGTATGGATGTTTCCCAGAGATGGGTTGCAGCTGGAAGGGCATCCGCTGCGTAAAACATATGCTGGATAAGTTGGCGGTTCATTCCGCTGTGGCGACCCCAGATTAATAAAGGGACTAAGCCGAAATGAAAATGAATGAATGAATGATATATGTAGATCTGGTATTGGCATTGCTATTTTATATTTTTAACTTACAGGGCCATTGGAAAACCAAACAACTACAGTACAACAAAGATGGGAATTCTTGAAACAGTAAGCAGCAGCAGCTTGATGAACTTTGTTGTGATTACCAGCAGTGTTTTCTCCGCTGAAGATTACTTCTGGTATTTTTAACAAACTAAAACTCCCAGAACTCTTTGCACCCATCAACCCCTGCAACAGCTGACAATAATCCGAACACTCACACACAGACACAGCTGTAGCTCATGATGGACTGATTAGTAGGACTATAAAGACACTTCACTTTCACATTCACACTGCCGAGTTTGTTTTATTCCTTGAACATCACAAAGCATATTTTCTTGTTTGTGTTCCAGTGTTTTTAATTCTTGCCTTGTTACCATTTTGATTCTTTGCCGCCTAGCCTGACCTTTCACCTGTGTTTTAACTACATTTATTGGATTACCCTTATGCTCCTGTTTTGCTCCTGTTTTTGACCTTTGCCTGTACGACCTGTCCTTTAAAAAACAGCGTGTGGATCACTTGAAACTGCATTGAAACTGTCGGGCTCCGCGTTCACCATCGATGTCGCGGAGGACGACGATTCTAAATATTTTTTTTGGGGTGGCTGTGGGGCTTGTCACTCACAAAATGGCCACCAGCAGCAGTCAACAGCAGGACCCACCGAGCCTTTGTTGCTGCCAGAGCCTTAATTGCTGCCAGAGTCAAAGCCGCCGCATCCAGAGCTCCCAGATTCACAGCCACCACCGACAGAGCCATTGGTGCCGCCAGACCCCTCTGAATTCCCTGAATGGCCATTTGGGGAGTACATGACAAGTGCCAAAAGCCTATATATATATATCTGTGTGTGTGTGTGTGTGTGTGTGTGTGTGTGTGTGTGTGTGTGTGTATAAGAGTGGTATTTTTTCACTCTTAAAATAGCAAAAGTGGATTCAGACATGCCCTTAATGCTTTTGCACCATACGCTTTAAACTTTGCATCTAGATTATTATAATAAAGGCCTTAATTTTTACTGTTGATCATCAGTTGGCACCATTAACCCTTTGGATAGGCCTGTGCAAAAAATGTTCCGACTTTTATATGGAGTCCTATAGAGTAAAACAGCATATTAAAGCCTTAGTATAAACAGGCATTTTTACTGGCCTTTTTAAAACTTCAGCCAATGGAGTGCCATTGCCTCCGCTGTGGCCTCACTCCAGTGCACTCCATCTGCTGCAGTTGCAAAGTGCCTGTCTGGTAGTGGTGGGACAAACTTGCCTGTTTCCTTAATTACATTGTTTAAAATCCCCAAATTCTTCCTCTTCTTCTCCAGCCATCGTTGGACCAAATTCATCACAGGCATAACGACTTTGGCGCATGGGAATGTTTGTTCCGCCACACTGACCAATGTATTGATCCATTTCCTTAGAAGCGTGGGGTCCCCATCCCGGCGGTTGTTGAGGCCAAAAGCCAAAATTACATTTTTTACTGCCGGGGATGTGGGGCTTTTGTTCCTCAACAAGTTGATTGCCTTTTCCAACCTAGCCCCGGGGTAACTCATGCCTTGTGTAAGCCCATCATTTATGTAGAGGAACCGGGTAATGTTGGAGTCCCCCAATATTAATCCTGGTCTTCTTGGCCCCAAGCCCTGTTTCTCAGTCTCCCCCTCTTCCTTTCAGGGAGTCCTCCCAGAGGGAGTTTTCTCGGCTGGAGCCTTCCTAGGGGAGTCCCTCTTGAAGGAGTACCCCTGAGTTGACCCTGCTAGGGGGAGTCCTCCCAGCGGAAGCCCTCCTAACGTGGATCTTCCCAGGGTAAATTTTATTACGGGGGATTTTCCCCTGGAGGGTGACACTGGGGGATCCACCAGTGGCTCCGGTAGCATTAAGAACTCTTCATCAGAGTCATGGCCCCTCTGTTGTGAGCCAGATGCATCCTCTATTAACTCTCCCTTACCTGAACCCTCCTTGTTGTCTGAATACTTGTTAGATTTTTCTGCCCCTTACAAAGTAGGAGTGTTTGCCCAACTAGAGCCTGCACCATTTTCCTCCTGTGTCTCCAGAAGGCTGTCATCTTCCTCCTTGGCAGCTCGGATCTTTGAACCTCTGATCATTTTGAGGTTCTTTTCTGCCCATCTGATTGTGATCTTCCAGCCCTCTCTGCCCCTCACCTTTGCCAGTTTTCTAGTCCCCATCACTGCTTTTTCCAGATGTTCTTCATGATGGTCCCAGAGGATTCCCATCACTGCTTTTTCCAGATGTTCTTCATAATGGTCCCAGAGGATTCCCAGTCTGGTAAGAGTGTTTGTGGGGGGAACATTTTAAGACACTATCTTTAGTGATGTACCCCAGGATCCTCAAGCGTTTCAAAAGTTTAAACACCAGACGCTGTCCCCTTGGACGGCCTCACCAAGTGTCTCATAGCCAATTGTTATAGTCTTGAATTGATGGAAAACCATGTTTTACAACTGTTGGGTCTCTGTCTAAGCTCCTTAGGGGCTGAATTACTCCAGCACCCCCCTTACATCGTCCAGTCCAGCTAACATTAGCCCTGAGCAAAATACAGCGTTACCCCCTCAATCAAAATTGGTTAGGGTGAGACGAAAAGAAGGGTCACCTTTACATCATATCTACAGAATTAAGAGTACATGTACATGTAGGTTATAATTACATGAGTCAAAAAAATAAATTAGGGTAAGGGAAGTAAAAAGTATTAGTTTGGGTTAGAAATAACAGTTGATGTGGATTATTCTCAAATAATGGGAGGTTAGGTTTAGGGTTATGATTAGGGTTAGGGCTTGAGCTAGGACTAGGGCTAGGGTTAGGTTAGGGTGAGGGCTAGATATATGGCCAGGGTTAGGATTAGGGCTAGGGCTAGGGTTAGGGCAAGCACAAGGGAAAGGGTAAGGGTTAGGGTTAGGGTAAGGACTAGGGTTAGAGCTAGGACTAGGCTTAGGGTTATGGCTTTGGCTAGGGTTTGAGCTAAGTTAAGGGCTAGGGTTAGGGATAGGGTTATGTTTAGGTTTTGAGTTAGGTTAGGGTTAGGACTAGAGTTAGGGTTAGGGTTCTAGCTAGGGTCAGGGCCAGTATTAGGGATAGGGTCAGGGTTAAGGCTACGGTTAGAGTTAGGGATATGGTTAGGATTAGAGTTACGGCTTTACACCATATCAACAGAATTAAGGGTAAATATAGGTTGTTATTACTTGAGTCAAAATATTAAAATTAGTGTTAGGGAATAGACCATAATAGTTGGGGTTAGAGTTGAGGGTTGGTGATAATTGTTTTCTTGACAGAATGTAGGATGACAGTATCAACTGAGGTTAGAGTTAAGAGTTAATGTGAATTATTTTCAAATTTATGGGAAGACAACATCAGTTGGGGTTAGAGTTGATGAAGATTACTCTCAACGTTACAAGATAAAAAGACAATATCAATATTAGGGTTAGGATTAACGGCTAACGTAAATTTATCCCAAAAAAATGCAGGAAGGAAGAAAATTTGCCACCAGATGGTTGAGGTCAGGGTTAGAGGTTGATGTAAATTATTCACCTAATCAATTGGGATTGGGATTGGGGTTAGGGTTAGGATTAGAGGGTTAGGTCCCCTTGGATTTTGTAAGTTATTCACTCTATCAGATGGGGTTATGACTAGGGTTAGCACTAGGGCTGGGATTAGGTTAGGTTTAGGACTGGGACTAGGACTAGGGTTATGACTCGGGCCAGGGGTAGGGTTAGGTTTTGGGCTAGGGCTAGAATTAGGGCTAAGGCTATGACTAGTGTTAGGGTTGGGGCTAGGGCTATGGTTAATGCTAGGGTAAGGGTAGGGGTTGGTCTTAGATCTAGGGTTAGGGCTAGGGTAAGAGCTAGGGTTAGCCTTTAGGTTCAGGCTAGTGTTAGGGATAGGATTAGGGTTGGGGTTAAAGCTAAGGATAGGGTTATGGCTATGGCTAGTGTTAGGGTTAGGGCTGGAGCTAGGGTTAGGGCTAGGATTAGGGCTAAGGTTAGGGGTTAGGCCCCCTTGGTTGATGTAAGTTATTCACTCTATCAGATAGGGTTAGGACTAGTGTTAGGGTTATTGTTAGGGCTAGGGCAAGGGTTAGTTAGGGTTAGGTTAGTTTAGGTTAGGGTCAGGACTAGAGTTAGGGTTAGGGCTAAGACTAGGGTTAGAGTTAGGGCTATGACTAATGTTAGGATTAGGGCTAGGGTTAGGGTTATTGTTAGGGCTAGGGTTAGGGTTAGGTTTTGGAGTATTACAATGATTCCCTCCTGCTTCAGCATCCACAATCAGCAGGATTGGAATAGGGAGATTGAGGAAAGGCATTGGCTGTCAAAACGTGTCCGGATAAGACAATCCAAAAAACATTATATAATAATAATCATTATTATTACAACCTCCAAGCACTCCAGGTGGGGATAAACTGCAGACAAGGGCCCTTAGGTAGGCCTTAACCATGAGCGAGTACCCTTTTTTGCCTATTTCTGTAGGGGGACTCGCTGTCCAAAATGTCTCATGATATGAGAGTCCAGAAAAAAAACAACAATAATCATTATTATTATTACAACATTCACGTGCTTCAGGTAGGACTAGACTACAAGCAAGTTCCCTCTGATAGGGCTAGACTGCAAGCAAGTTCTCTCTTATTATTATTATTATTATTATTATTATTATTATTATTACGACTTCCAAGCACTTCAGATAGGGGTTGACTGCAAGCAATTCCCTCCTCCAGTAGGGCTAGTCTGCGAGCAAGTTCCCTGTTTGACTATTCTGTAGGGTCATTGGCTGTCAAGACGTCTCAATATATGAGAGTCAAAAAATGGTCTAAATTCATTACAGGCATGATGAGTTTTGCACAAGGGAAAGTTTGTTTGTCTCTTGGTCCACCTTCTTAGAAGCATAGGGTCCCCGTCCTGGTGGTTGTTGAAGCCAAAGTGACTGCCGGGATGTGGGGGTTTTGTTCCTCAGCAAGTGGATCGCCTGTTCCAACCTAGCCCTGGAGTAGCTCATGGCTTGTGTGAGTCCATCATTTATATAAGGGAACCGGATGGTGTTCTAGTCCCCCAATATTAACCCTGGTCTACTTTGCACTACTGGCCAGGTTATCCTCCTCCCTGAGCCCTGCTTTTCAGTTTCCTCCTCTCCCTTCCAGGGAGTCCTCCCAGGGGGAGTTTTCCTGGCTGGAGCCTTCCTAGGTGGAGTCCGCCTTGAAGGAGTATTTCTGAGGGGAACCCTGCCAGTGGGAGTCCTCACAGTGGAAGCCCTCCCAACGGGGATCTTCCCAGGGTCATTTTTAATATGGGGGATTTTCCCAATGAGGTTTTGGAAGTTTCTAGGGGACACTTCCTAGAAGGGGCCTTGGTTGCCCTCCGTCCTCTGGCTTTTCCTCTTGGCCTGACCATGTTTTTGGGTTCCTGCTCCTGGGGGGAGCCCGATACCATGTCCACCTGAGGGTGAGACCGGGGGATACACAAGGATCTCCACAAGTGGATCTGGTAGCATGAGGAATTCTTCATCTGACTCATGGCCCTTATGTTGTGAGCCAGACACATCCTCTTTTTGCTCTCCCTTACCAGAACCCTCCTTGTTATCTAAATCCTTGTCAGGGTTTGCCCCTTTCTTTGGCTCCCTTACCTGACCTGAAGTAGGTAAGTTTGCCCCACTAGGCCCTGCACCAATCTCCTCCCGTGCCTTTAAAAGGCTTTCTACTTCCTATGTGGGTTCTTCTTTGCCCATCTAATTGCAATCTCCCAGGCCTCTCTGCCCCTCACTTTTGGCAGTTGTCTGATCTCCATTACTGCTTTTTCAAGATGTTCCTCATAATGATCCCAGAAAATTCGCAGTCCGCTATGCAGTAATTTTTTTTGCCATTTCCCAGTAGCCCCAACTCCATGTTGGGGGTTGGGATTGCTGGATGTTTGTGCTAGGGTGTTTGACATCCTTAGCAACTGGACTGGGGGTCGACTAACCAGTTGGCTTTGTCTCAGTGTTGTTGTATGATGATATGCCCTCAGGAAAGAGTGTAATTTCCTCATGCCTTGATGGCATTCTTCCTCCTTTTATATGATTTCTTTCCTTCATTTTTTTTTTTTTCTCTTTAACCGTGTTATCCTCAACACTCGCACTAAATCTATAAAACAAAACATATATTAGATCCATTTAAAAACACTCCAGTTAAATTTCCAAGTCCTCCTCCTCCCATGTCTATAGTAAGAAACAGCGCTTTGAGACACTATCCCTTGTGCTGTAACCTGAAACCTTCAAGCTCTTTGCCTCCCCTCTGGGCTGTTAATTGTTTATATCCCAGGTATGTAGTTTACTTACTGTCTGTATTTTCAGCTTCATGCTCCTCCCACAAAAAAACTAATAATGTTTTTTGAGGGATTTTTTTTGAGACACTATCTTCAGTGATGTACCCCAGGATCCTCAAGCATTTCTGCACTTTAAACACCAGATGCTCTCACCTGGGGCAGCCCCACCAGGGTTGATCAGACCCTGGCAAGCCTATTATTATAGTCTTGCTTTGATGGAAAACCACAATTGTTACAACCATTGGGTGCTTGTCTAAACTCCCTAGGGACCGAATTACTCCAACATCCCCCTTACATCTTTCAGTCAAGCTAACCTAAGCCATGAGCAAATGACAGCCTTACCCCCTCAATCGACATGGTTTGAGTGTGGTGGAATGTGAATGTGATGTTGTGTAGAAGGTTCCATCTGGCATATGCATCCAAGGACACACCAAGCTTCTACCAGACTTCCCCTCTAAAGCCAAACACATCACCATCCATCCTTATTAGGGACAACCGTAGGGAGTGTTAGGGTTAAGGATAGGGTTAGGGTTAGGGTTAAGGATTAGGTTAGTGTAAGGATTAGGGTTTGGGTTAATCCTTCCACTTGAATGATCATACCAGTTTGTTCCGCCTTTGCTGTTCCCTGAGGCATATGATCAAATTGCTGTGATTAGTACGTTATAACGTACGTCATCAACTGCTCAAATTCAATTCAGAAGGTTTGTGCTGAGACACAGAAAGGGGTGCACAGTGCTGGTCATAAATCACAATTCGTCCGTGTTTCCAAACAAATAACATTTATTTTAGGTTTAAGACTCAAATACACATAACTACTCGGATAATATATTATTTAAGGTTTTGTAAAATACACGTAGATGTCTATAGAGATGGCAATAATAATTATACAAATTAATAGAAGGGTGATGTGGTGGCGCAGTGGGTAGTACAATTGACTCACAGCAAGTAGGTTGCTTGTTGGATCCTCGGCTGGGTCAGTTAGAATTTCTGTTAAGAGTCTGCATGTTCTCCCCATGTTCGCGTGGGTTTCCTCCGGGTGCTCTGGTTTCCCCTACAAGTCCAAAGACGTGCTATAGGTGAACTGGGTGTGAATGATTGTGTATGGATGTTTCCCAGTGATGGGTTGCGGCTAGAAGGGCATCCGCTTCGTAAAACATATGCTGGATAAGTTGGCGATTCATTCCGCTGTGGCGATCCCAGATTAATAAAGGGACTAAGCCGAAAAGAAAATGAATGAATGAATGAAAATTAATTGAAAAATAAAAAAAAAATTATGAATAAACATTGTAAATCCAGCAGCTCAGATCTCTCCTGCAGTGCAGACTAAACATGCCGGCGCCTATTACCAGTCATATAACCTTGTCTTACCAGGTAGAGCGGCTGACTTTATGGTGCAGATACAGTAACCTGGAGCTGAACGCTCAAAACAGTGGAGATGATAGTGGACTTTAGGAGAAACCCCCCTGCACTCCCCCCACTCACCATCATGAACAGCACTGTGGCTGCAGTAGAGTCATTCAGGTTCCTGGCCACCACCATCTCTCAGAATCTGAAGTGAGACATTTACATAGACTCTATTGTGAAGAAAGCCTAGCAGAGACTGTACTTCCTTCATCAGCTGAGGAAGTTCAACCTGCCACAGGAGCTGCTCGTACAGTTCTACTCACACAGCAAAATCCTCTGAGTAAAATTTACTCAGTTCAGAGTGTATTTGGTCCCTCTCTAAATTGAGTAAAAGTTACTCAGCAGCAGAGTTAAAGTTAATGAGACAATGAAGGGATTAATTAAGTGAAGATTGAACACTGATGAGGAACACCTGCTGTTAATAAGCAGAAACAGAAGAGAAACACAAAATTACAACTGACTTCAAATAGCAGCAATAGATTCACTTATTACTAACCTGTTAGACTAACCTCTTTGATTCTGATGTCCATAAAAATCCATATGCGATTTATTGAGAATGAACTGTTTTTGTTATTTACGTTTTGCAATAAAAAAAAACAACAACAGAAAACTTTTTTTCTGATGTCACCATTGTGGAAAACAGTAGTTGATTTACTTGGGCTCTTTGACTTGATTTCTAATGTTGATTATTGCTTGTTATGACAAGTATAAAGAGGGTGAATATGATCAGAATAAATGATCCTGTATTTATTCTTAATGTTTATAAGTTTAACTTTATATGATGTTATCTTCACAAATTATGTTAAAATGATGGTTTATCATTTAAGAGACAAAAATCTGTGTTTTTCAAGAGAATGGACTTCAACTGTGGTTTATTTTTTTTAAACGTATTGAGCATCTGAATCAATTTAAAGACACAGACAACAAGAATCAGCGTATGCATCTCAACAATGGTTACATATTTTTTGCTGCAGTTCATGCTCGGAGAATCATACAACGTTCATTCATAGTTCCCAGCATGCACTGCAGAAAAAAAAATCACCTCACCATCATTGTGAAGCATACGCTGATTATTTATGTCTGTGTGTTTTGAGTGCTACAGATGATCAGCGCGTTTTATAACTTGATAAAAGTATCGCTGAGTTCCATTTGTTTGATACACAGTGTTAATTTCATGATAAAATGTCATTCAAACTTAATACATTAAAATCAATCTTACTGGTTAGATCAGTAACTAAATCACCACAGAATCTATTATCCTAGTCACAATTGGTTTCTTTATACGGTGCTTGTCATAACACAGTATACAGCAAGCAAAAAGAGAAACATTTGAAATCGAATCAAAGAGCCCAAGTAAAGCAACTACTGTTCTCCTCAATGGTGACATCTTAAAACACAAAATGTGCTGTTGTTTTTTATTGTTGTTGTAAAAATATATTTCATTAGTTAATTCTCAATAATGTCACTATATCGAATTTTGTAGAGTCTGCCAAAAATAAGGCCAAACAAGTTGGTAATAAGTAAAGCTGCTGTTTGTGGAGTTGCTTAATGATCCTCTGCTGAGATTTTGAGAGATTTGATGTGTTTTATTTCAGTTTATTTCATCTAAGGCTGTGACTGAAGGTAGATGTAGTTTTATGTTTCTCTTCTGTTTCTGCTTATTAACAGCAGGTGTTCATCATCAGTGCTCAATCATCACTTAATTAATCCCTTCATTGGCTCATTAACTTTAACTCTGCTGCTGAGTAACTTTTACTCAATTTAGAGAGGGACCAAATACACTCTGAACTGAGTAAATTTTACTCTGAGGATTTTGCTGTGCAGCTGTCATCCAATCTATCCTCTGCACTTCAATCACCATCTGGTTCGGCTCAGCTGCCAAAACCGACCTCCGCAGACTACAGCCAATAGTTCGGACAGCTGAACGAACCACTGGCACTACCCTTCCTACACTTCAAGAACTGTACTCTTCCAGAGTGAGTAAAAGGGCTTACAAAATCACTTTGGACCCCTCACACCCAGCACACTTCCTGCTTGAACTGTTATCGTCTGGTCGGCACTACAGAGCACCAAGCACAAAAACAGCCAGACATAGGAAAATTTTATTTCCATCTACCTCATGAACAGTTAAATATTCCTCTACTGTGCAATAAACATGTCCAATACTTTCTCATACGCACTCGTACACAGCACCTTATAACAATATAAAATGCAATACTTTCTCTACGCATTTGTACACAGCACCTTATAGCTTGTTTATTTATAACAAATCTGTACATACAATTCAACATTGCATCTCTGTTTAATGTTTGTCGTCTTTTTCATGTTATTTTTGTGTTGTCACTTGTCACTTTATGTCCACTGAAAGCTTCTGTAGCCAAAACAAATTCCTTGTGTGTGTAAGCGTACTTGGCAATAAAACCAATTCTGATTCTGATAAATATAAATATATTTACATTTGAATACTTTTTTCTGTGTTGTGAAGAAAAAATATAAATAACTTAAAAAACATAAACTTTGTGCTCCATGCCTTAAAATGATAAAGCTTGGAGAATTGCAATTTTTTTTCCCGCACACCTTTCTGATTGTGCATCAGTCAAATCAGAGGAAATGATAATGATTTTGAAAATGGCTCTGTAACTAAATGTGTTTTAGTTGTGCGATGTCCAGTGTCTGTGAATGTCTCAGGAAATGCTGTACATGTGCCACTTTGCTTTATGATGAAAGTAATTTTCTGTTCCAGTTGAGATTGCTGGAATAACTGTATAAATATACATGAAACATATATATATTGTACTGTATAACTTACTACATATGACGACGCAATGACGCAGTGGGTAGCACAGCGCCTCACAGGTTGCTGGTTTGATCCTCGGCTGGGTCAGTTGGCATTTCTGTGTGGAGTTTGCATGTTCTTCCCGTGTTTGTGTGGGTTTCCTCCAGGTGCTCCGGTTTCTCCCAAAGTCCAAAGACATGTGGTATAGGTGAATTGGGTAAGCTAAATTGTCCGTAGTGTATGTGTGTGGATGAATGGGTATGGATGTTTCCCAGTGATGGGAAGGGCATCTGCTGCGTAAAACATATGCTGAATAAGTTGGCGGTTTATTCCACTGTGGTGACCCCAGATTAACTAATTAATTAATTAATTTATTTATTTAATTAACCACTTTTATCCATGACTTTAACCGAATTCAGTCATAAATATAAATATTTAAGCACCCAGCACTTAATCATAGAGTTTATTTAAACTGTAGTCTGGCATGTGAAGACACATGGAAACACATGAACACACTGTTTTAAACTTTGTTCAAGAGCCTAAAAAACCACTGAGCATCAAAACTCACTAAAATCTCCATATGAATGGTTAAAAGCCATCCAGGCTTCCAGATCTTCATTTATATAAAAGCTACCTCAAATAGCGACAAAAGGCATGCCAGTCACTACATCACTACAGATGAGTCAAAATATGCTGGCTAAAATATAAATATAAAATATACTTGACCTATTTATAGACACAAGAGCAAGCCAACTCAATTTCATTGTTAACACCAATAAGTACAGCTTTATTTAGGTAAATATGGACCAGTTAGCCACTGAAAAAAATGCTATATCCGAGGGTTGTAAATAGACATGTACAATTGTTTCTGAAGAAAGTTTGCACTTCAAGTCTAAGCAAGTCTCAAGTCTTTTACCGTCAAGTCTCATGTCAACTTTCAAGTAGCAGTTCAGACAAATCAAAGAAGTCAAGTTAGGGGTTCACCTAAGTCAAGTGAAGTCCTGATAAGATTCAAGTCAAGTCACATTACTATAATAAATAGAGATTTTTCTTTGATTCATATTTATTTTTTAAACCAAAAATATAAACGTATAGACATATACATCTTATTAACATTGCAAGATATAAATAGTATGCATATGTTACATTAAAATATGAAAATAAAATGAATGTGTTGCTTAAAATAACTAATGGTCTGAAATAAAATTAACCACTAGGGCTGGGGCAACCCTGTTCCTGGAGAGCTACCTTCCTGCAGAGCTCCAACCTTAATCAAACACACCTGAACCAATTAATTAGGACCTGAAGCAGCACTTGATATTTACAGACAGGCATGTTTGGTCAGGGTTGCAACTGAAATCTGCAGGAAGGTAGCTCTCCAGGAACAGGGTTGGTGACCCCTGCACTATGGTCTACAAATGTGTGCACTAAGTTGAAAATTATGGGGTTGCATCATAAAAGTATGCAGTCTCATCCTAAAAAATAACCACTATCACTTTTATTTTTTACTTTCATGGTCAACTGCTCCTTCAGCTTGTCATCAACCAATACATCATGCTCTGTCCACATAACCCTAAAGGTTGGATCAAGAACAGGTGTCTTGACATAAGCTTGATCAGAGATGTCCAGAGGATTCCTTCACTGGTCTTTGGCAGAGACATTTTTGCATTAACAAAAATGCCTTTGAATCTTCTTTGCATGGATATTTGAAGGCTTAGAATTTGGTTGGCCAGTATTGTGTTCCATTTTTCTGGTTTTCCAGGTGATGGTTCACGTATGGTCACTACTTTCTCTTCATTTGTGAGATCAGTGGCATTAGCAAATGCGATCAGAATGCTGACCAGTTCTTTAATCTGAACTTACTCTCTTGGAGTGAAAAAAGTCTCTCTGTGCCCTCTAACATCCAAAACATTGCCCAAATGTTAGTAGTCACCGCTGAATGGATGTAAATTATCATATGCATTTGTTTTTTATTGCAAATGTCTTTTTCCCCAATAAGGTCCATATAGATTCCAAAGGCAGAAGTGCTGATAAAAATCCAATATAACCCCACAATTAAAACTGCTCTTATTTCCATTTTTGGTATACAAGTGCAGAGGGATGGTTTGATTAGACATGTACAATTTTTCACCATCATACTGATAACTTTTTAAAATCATTTGGCAGAACTACAGTTAGAACCGCTGTAGTTAAATTCCATTCTTACACAGCTAATCAGGGACTTCAGCTGTCGGAAAGTTGAATTCCAATGAGTAACAACGGAAACAGAAACTCTAATTGTTTCTTAAATTCCTTCTTAAAAGAAGTACTTGTATGGAGCAGAGAACTCATCAGCGGTGCTTTAGCCAGAGCTGAACTGACAGCCCTGGTGTCTTTAAGACCACCATTAACAAAGGATTGCAGTGTGTGTACAAAGACCTGAAGTCTACTTTTGGAGGGCAGTGTCACATTCATCCTCTCCTCATCCACTGGAATGGTATTCATGTGGTAAATGCCTTCTACATATTTGCATAATTTTCCTTTGATCCTTTCTTTTTGTTTGATTTCATACTGATCACATATTTGTTGCAAATTTTCTCTCCTGTGTGTGACCCTTTTGACGAGGTTGCAAGCCGGTAGATGAGATTTCAAAATTATAGCTTCTGCTGCCATGTTTATCCACTGAGTGTTGATGCCAAGGTAGCCTCTCATTATTCTGTCTGACCAGATGTCCACAGTGACAGACATATTTTATTTTTTATATAGTTATTTTATGACATTTTGAATTAGAAAAGCGCCAAAAGTTTTATTAATTATATCTGTAAATACATTTTTTTTTAATATAAATATTTAATTATTTGATTTATATGTAAATGGTTTCAAACATTAAGTGTGTGTAAATGTATTTTTATTATAAATATTGACATATCTAATAGTCATTTTCATAATTAATAAGCACTCATTCTGTGGCGGAAAATCTGACATGTGACCAGTCCTCTTTAAATCTGATATGAAACATCTCGTACCCACCTTTCAGCTTGTTCTTTGTTTAATACGCAAACCACAGCATTGCAGAGTGAGAGAACAAGGTGTGTGTTTATCTATAGATTGTTATAATACCTGGCATCCAGGTGGGGGAAATGGCCGTAGTGACTCATTTCTCATGACTCAGTAACATAAACAAAAACATTCATGTTCATAAACCTAAACATTGTATATGATATGTTGATGAAACAGTTACTTAACATGACAGCATATTACATTTCCTTATATAGCTATTACCAGCACAGCACCGCTATAAAAACCCAGAGTCCTCGGAACAGATCCCTATGGCTAGCTTGAATGCACCCCACCTGGGACTGGCACACTGTGATCCAGACACTGATAAGTCAGTTATCTACTGCTGGTTAAACTGCAGCCTCTTCATTTGTTTGGCCAGAGGAGAACTGCTCCCCCAACTGAGCCTATTTTCTTTTCCATTTTTGTCAATTCCTGGAGCTGCTTTGACACAATCTGCATTGAAACAATCACTATAGAAATAAACGTGACTTAAACTTGAAGATGCACGTCACAGCTTTGGATTGTAACTAGCACTGTGCTTGTTTGTGTTGTGCCATCAATCAATAAGCATTCCTGCTTTTACTGAATGATTAGTCACATTTAGTTCACATTTGGAAGTACATATTTGTTTGTGTCTATTTACCTGTTTGTCCTGTTAATGTGAAAATCCCCATGCTCTATCCAATTGATTAAGATTATTGGATTGCCCTTTACTGAATAAAACTCTCTTTACATAGACCACAAACACAGTCTCACTCTCATTAGTTTCAGTCTCTAACATTCTCAGAGTTATTTCAAATTGTGTAAAACCACAGTGAAGAGCTCTATAGAGACACATTACATATTTACACATTAGTAGTGAATTGTTGACATTATGTAAGGTTGATGCGTGGTGAAATCAATCAGTCAATCAATGAATCAATCAATAAATCAATCATTGATTAAATCATCTATCAATAACTTATAATGATATATAAAACTGGAAAACATAAATTTGATAAACTGTTAACTACTAATTTGATCAATTAAATGCAGAACAAGGTTATTATAGTTTTGCGTTTTTAAATTAGTTTTTATTTTAATATTAAGTTTAAATTTGCTTCAAATTTCTTTTTAGTTTGAAAGTTTTTGTTAGTTTTAGTTTAGTTTTTATTTTAGTATTTTTTTGTTTGGTACTTTTTGATTATTTGATTTGATTATTTATTTTTTGGTTTATTTAGTTTAATGTTAGTAATTCTAGTTTAAGCAAGTTAACAGAACATGTCCAGTGTTGACCACAGCAAAGTTTAATGTTTCAACTAAAATTAATTATTGTGCAAACCTTTTATTGATAGAAAAATATAAAATAATTTTTAATGCTTAAACATATATTTCAGTTATCGAAAATAACAAATTACTAAAATAACATTAACGCAAAAATTGTATGCTTATTTTTAAACCTGGATCTTAGTAGTGCACAGTACCCAGTACCGATCCACCCTATACGTGGACTACACAAGGTGTGTAGGGCCCCGCAAGTTACAGAAGGTCCCATTTTTGACTTCTGTTATTCATAATTCATTCATTTATTTTCTTTTTGGCTTAGTCCCTTTATTAATCTGGGGTCGCCACAGCGGAATGAACCACCAACTTATCCAGCATATGTTTTACGCAGCGGATGCCCTTCCAGCTGTAACCCATCACTGGTAAACATCCACACACTCTCATTCACACATATACACTACGGACAATTTAGCTTACCCAATTCACCTATACCGCATGTCTTTGGACTTGTGGGGGAAACCAGAGCACCCGGAGGAAACCACGCAAACACAGGGAGAACTCCACACAGAAACGCCAACTGACCCAGCTGGGCATCGAACCAGCGACCTTCTTGCTGTGAGGCTATTGTGCTACTCACTGCGCCATCATATAAATATTATTATTTTTTGTTGATCTTTGTGAATGTTTTTTTACTGGTGACTCAAAACAAATAAAACATTTCACCTGTACTTATTGTCCACGGTCTACTTCTTTTAGTTTTCCAGTGTGAGGTGGTTTTCCAATATTACAAATTGACCTTTTAATGTCATCCTTTCAGTAACATTAGAAAATTTGGAAAATAATATAATTATATGGACTACATGTGGTACTTTCATGGTGCTTTTGCAGCTTTGTGAGGCTTGAACCTGGTTCTACACAGCAAAATCCTCTGAGTAAATTTTACTCAGTTCAGAGTGTATTTGGTCCCTCTCTAAATTGAGTAAAAGTTACTCAGCAGCAGAGTTAAAGTTAATGAGCCAATGAAGGGATTAATTAAGTGATGATTGAGCTCTGATGACGAACACCTGCTGTTAATAAGCAGAAACAGAAGAGAAACACAAAACTACATCTACCTTCAGTCACAGCCTTAACTGAAATAAAACACATCGAATCTCTCAAAATCTCAGCAGAGGATCATTAAGCAACTCCACAAACAGCAGCTTCACTTATTACCAACCTGTTTGGCCTTATTTTTGGCAGATTTTACAAAATTCGATATAGTGCCATTAATGAGAATTAACTAATAAAATAATGTTTTACAACAATAATAAAAAACAACAGCACTTTCTGTGTTTTAAGATGTCACCATTGAGGAGAACAGTAGTTTCTTTACTTGGGCTCTTTGATTCGATTTCTAATATTTGTCTTTTTGCTTGCCAAATAGTGAGTTATGACAAGCACTGCTTAAAGAAACCAATTGTGACTAGGATAATAGATTCTGTCATGGTTTAGTTACTGGTCTAACCAGTAAGATTGATGATGATCTGTTAAGTTTGAATGGTGTTTTTATCATGAAATAACACTGTGTATCAAGTGAATGGCACTCAGCAATACTATTATCAAGTTATAAAACGCACGGAATATCTTTAACGTTCAAAACCCACAGACATAAATAATCAGCGATGGTGAGGTGTTTTTTTTTTCTGTAGTGCATGCTGGGAACTATGGATAAACGTTGTATGATTCTCCTAGCATGAACTGCAGCAAAAAAATATCTAACCATTGTTGAGATGCATACGCTGATTCTTGATGTCTGTGTCTTTAAATTTATTCAGATGCTCAATGCGTTTAAAAAAAAAAAAATAAATAAATAAAAATATATATATATATATATATATATATATATATATATAAAACCACAGTTGAGGTCCATTCTCTTGTAAAGCACAGATTTTTGTCTCTTGAATGATAAACCATCATTTTAACATCATTTGCGATGCTAACATCATGCAAAGTTAAAACATTAAGAATCAATACAGGATCAGTTAATCTAATCACATTCACCCTCTTTATACTTGTCATAACAAGCAAAGAAACAACATTAGTAATCCAGTCAAAGAGCCCAAGTAAATCAACTACTGTTTTCCACAATGGTGAC
>CAIGQW010052479.1:1814622-1829848 GCA_903798125.1 Danio choprae | reverse complement strand
GAGTCAAAGAGGTTAGTCAAACAGGTTAGTAATAAGTGAATCTGCTGCTGCTGTTTAAAGTCAGTTGTAATTTTGTGTTTCTCTTCTGTTTATGCTTATTAACAACAGGTGTTCGTCATCAGTGCTCAATCATCGCTTAATTAATCCCTTCATTGTCTCATTAACTTTAACTCTGCTGCTGAGTAACTTTTACTCAATTTAGAGAGGGACCAAATACACTCTGAACTGAGTAAATTTTACTCAGAGGATTTTGCTGTGTAATATTTAATGGTTTCATGTCTTATAGAAGAAAAAAAAATGTTTGAAACTACATGAGGAAAAATCAATGACATAAATGTTTTGGGGGAATAGTTACTGATATACTACTGAAAAATTATGAATCATCTCATGAATAAAGTGTACACTAACAGACTGCACTTGTGTTTCCACTGAACATAATCCACTTTAAAAATTGAAAATAAATAAATAAATAAAAAATTAGGTAACACTTTATTGACTGTACTTTATGATGATCCATTTGAGTATTAGTAGACTGTCTTAATATCTGTTGATACTGCTCCTTTAACAGACATTTAACTGACTATAAGAAACTTTGCAAGTACATGTCAACTTACACTAACCCTAACCCCAACCTTACTTATAATCTAATGAGAATATAGAGCACATAGATGCAATGTAACTTAAATTCAACAACAAACCATCAAAATAAAGCGTGACCAAAACATACAATACCTGAAAAATGTTGACCGATCTATGACATGATGAAACATATCCAGTTCTGAGCAAACAAATAAAAAAAAACCCCAAAAAAAACACAGTAACAAGAATATGAAGCATTGCCTTTATATATAAACCACTCATGATAAGAACACACTTATTATCTCTATGCTTTCTCCTGTGCTTGAGAGATGAAAAACAAAATATGAAATGTGCATGTTTATCTAGTTATCTGGTTTTCAATGATCACACTTCAATGACAGTAGAGTGTTTTTGTGATCTTCCACCTCAACTCTGTCGCTCCAGAATCCTATTTCAGTCTGGAGAAAAATGATTGACATGTCCAAGTACTTCTGCTCAAGGTCAAGGCAGTACCCTTTACATCTTTCTTGTTGACGATCTTATTGATTTAATATCTGTCCAGGTTATAGTCATGTGACTGGGTTCATTTCAAACTAATTATAGGTGAGTGTTTGTGTCCACCCAGTTGGCCCAATAATGATATTCAATGGTGGCTGATGGTTAACTGTGTGTTCCCCTTTTATTCAGTATACAATGCTATTTTTAAGTCAATTCAACTAACATCTGATTCAAATTCACTTTAATATGAGATGGTTTTGCCTCACGGTGGCGCAGTGGATAGCACGTTCGCCTCACAGCAAGAAGGTCACTGGTTCGAGCCTCGGCTGGATCAGTTGGCGTTTCTGTGTGGAGTTTGCATGTTCTCCCCGTGTTGGCGTGGGTTTCCTCCGGGTGCTCCGGTTTCCCCCACAAGTCCAAAGACATGCGGTATAGGTGAATTGAGTAAGCTAAATTGTCCGTAGTGTATGAGTGTGTATGAGTGTGAATGGGTGTGTATGGATGTTTCCCAAAGATGGGTTGCAGCTGGAAGGGCATCCGCTGCGTAAAACATATGCTGGATAAGTTGGCGGTTCATTCCGCTGTGGCGACCCCAGATTAATAAAGGGACTAAGCCGAAATGAAAATGAATGAATGAATGAGATGGTTTTACCAATATTCATTGCTTTATGAATTTAGGTAAATGTTTGAATGTTCTATTTCATTTGTTATTGGATATTACACTCACTCATCTGGACTTATATAACAGATTCAGTCTTGTACCAGCCAAGTTTACAATTTCTTTTTCCCAAGCTTGCCAGTCCTGGTCATTAGACAAAGGCGAATTAAGAAAGCTGTACCATGATTGGTCATTCTAGAATGTTTAATGTAGTTCACATAGATCTGCATGCACTAAATTAATGTAAAACTACACAAATCATAAAAATTATCCTGTAAAATAAGCAGAACAAAATACTATTTTTACTGGTAACTTTAAATAGTCCTCTAATTAGAAAAGTACTAAAGTAACAATAACTGACTATAAGAAACTTTGCAAGTACATGTCAACTTACACTAACCCTAACCCCAACCTAACAGTCTACTTATAATCTAATGAGAATTAGTTGCCACATAGATGCAATGTAACTGAAATTCAACAAACAAACCATCAAAATAAAGCATGACCAAAAATTACAATACCTGAAAAATCTTGGCTGATCTATGACATGAAGAAACATATCCATTTCTGAGCAAACAACTAATAGAGAGCACAAAAAGCCTGGAACCATCAGTCAAAAAAAAAAAAAAAAAAAAAAAAAAAAAAAAGGAACCACCAAAAAAAAAAAAAAAAAAAAAAAGTAACAAGAATATAAAGCTTCGCCTTTATATATAAACCACTCATGATAAGAACACACTAATTACCTCTATCCTTTCTCCTGAGCTTGAGACATGAAAAACAAAATATGAAATGTGCATGTTTATCTAGTTGCCTGGTTTTCAATGAGCACTCTCCAATGACAGTAGAGTGTTTTTGTGATCTTCCACCTCAACTGTGTCGCTCCAGAATCTTATTTCAGTCTGGAGAGAAATGATTGACATGTCTAAGTACTTCTGCTCAAGGTCGAGCCAGTACCCTTTACACCTTTCTTGTTGACAATCTTATTGATTTAATATCTGTCCAGGTTATAGTCATGTGACTGGGTTCATTTCAAACTAATTATAGGTGAGTGTTTGTGTCCACCCAGTTGGCCCAATGATGATATCCAATGGTGGCTGATGGTTAACTGTATGTTCCTCTTTGTTTCAGTATACAATGCTATTTTTAAGTCAATTCAACTTATATCTGATTCAAATTTACTTTAATGTGAGATGGTTTTACCAATATTCATTGCATTATGAATTTAGGTGAATGTTTAAATGTTCTATTTAATTTGTTATTGGATATTACACTCACTCATCTGGATTCATATAACAGATTCAGTCTTGTACCAGCCAGGTTTACTTCTTTTTCCCAAGCTTGCCAGTCCTGGTCATTAGACAAAGGCGAATCAAGAAAGCTGTACCATGATTGGTCATTCTAGAATGTTTAATGTAGTCCACATAGATCTGCATGCACTAAATTAATGTAACACTACACAAATCATAAAAATTATCCTGTAAAATAAGCAGAACAAAATACTATTTCTACTGTTAACTTTAAATAGCCCTCTAATTAGAAAAGTACTAAAGTAACAATAAGTATTTAGTTTGGTCTCACAACTTTGTTGTTCTAAATTATTATTATTATTATTATTAATAATAATAATAATAATAATAATAATAATAATAATAATAATAATAATAATAATAATAATAATAAATATATAAATATATAAATAAATAAATAAATAAATATATATGAGGGATATTTGGTTCTGGTTCTTTTGAATTCTTGTCAATTTGAAAATGATGTAATTGTGAACACGTTATTTATTTATATGAAATTGGGAAGATTATTTCATAGCAACTGAATGCAATCTATTTTTTTTAAACAGCATAGAGGCAAAAAAAATTAAACAGGTTATTTGAAATCACGCTCATCACTGTGGGGCCCCTCCTAGCCTCTGGGTCTTTTCTGCCGAGCAATGCATTATGCCTAACACTCCAGATCCAGACTGAAGTTTCAGAAAAAAATATGATTTATTAAATAAAGTACATTTTTAAAAGCTAGCACAATGCAAGTAAAGTAAAAAATAAACAACAAACCTTTCAGCACATTGCTTTGTGCAGTGCTTATGTTACAATAACCATTCATTCCTTTTTTTCTGGATTAATAATAAAATGAAGCATCTGGATTCTGTTAGCAAGTGTAACACAAGGTGTGTGTGCAACACTGTAGTAAAACAGATTTTCCTTCACATTTTTAAAAAAAGTTTTGTGTAGACAACTTTGTCAATAAAACCACTGTTCCTCCACATATACTGTACAACCTTGTAATCCGCCTTTGTTGTTGAATACACACACGGACATAAACTGACTATGTAAAAGGTATGCACATGATGTCACCATCTTCACTAAATTTTGCAATTTAAAACCTGTTCTCAAACATTTGTTTTCTGCCCTCCAAAAATGGTGTATCTAGGCAACCAGAAAACATAGAACATTTTAGATGAAAATTGTTTCAGTCCATTTGAACAGGGATCACTGTCATCTCTTCAGAAACCGTTTTGAGTGCAATTCATATTAGTAACCATAAAACAAGATTTATTTTTATCTTTCAGGTACTGTGAGTCATCTAAGGGCAGATGTGTGTAGGAAATAGCGGTCAGAACTGGAGTGATTGTTGGTCTATACCAGATGTATTTAGATTGTATTGAACTGTCACTGTGTAGGCGGCTTGCTGATGTCCCTGCTGCCATTTACAAAAACAAAAAACAAAACCACAAAAAACCCTGTAAATTATCAGTGGAGCACAAGTGTATGAGACTATAAGGAGGTAAAAGACCATTATATCTGACTTTCAAGTATAAGAATAAAAGAGCCACATTTGTATCTTGAAACACGATGCATTTACATGCATATTCAAGCACACAATGCCATATAAACACATTACCTAGATTTCTGTTATTGGTTAAAGGTCAAATATGTCTTAAAATATATTGTGTTGAGTATGAACACATTTATTGACGTTCCAGCAGTTTATATGTGTGTGCAAGTCTAATTGTGCACATGAGGTACACATCACACACACAATAGGAGTAAAAAAACATCATGACTGCCAATCGTTATTCATATGTCAAGACATGCGTTTGGCTTAAGCGGGCACTTTTAAGTAGGGGTGGTGTTAAGATTTTGTACACTCTGACACTTTCTTGTTTTAATAAAGCATGAAATTGTGTCGTTGACTCACATTGTTGATGCAAAATCATCAAAACAAATAAACAAACAAACAAACAAAAAAAAAAAAGAGCTCACATGCAGTGGAAAAAAAGTGCTAACATACAACAGAACATCATCTGACAGATTTCCCGCTGACATTTATGAGCTACTAATGCTGATGTTTGTGCTGTAATGTCAGCAGCCAGTTGAAAATATGGCAAACCTTAGATTCTCATGTAACAAAAAGAAGTTCTGCATAGCCAGTTTAATGATTTGCAAGTAAACGCATAAAATAAATTTCCCAAATAATCAAATGTTTGTAATATTTTTCTGATTTTTGTGCATGTAAATCCACTCATTGTATTAAACTGCTTGTCTAGCTTTCTTTGACTTATGCAAAATGTTTTCAGACGTTTTTCTAATAGTGAAGTTGTCTTTGTCCTGACAGGAATTGTTTTGATGAGTCCTGTTTTCATTTTATAGATTGATTCAATAGATTGTCAATAGATTGTCTCTCTCATTGATCTTTCAAAATTTGTCACCCAGATATTGAAAGACTTTAGAACAGCTTGCCAGCTTGTAGTTTTTTTACAAGACAAATATAAATAAAATGGTATTAATATTAGTTGGTTGTACAATGTGCACTAATAACCAGTCAATTTAATATTTTTTTCTTTGGTTAAATATTTTATTATATATGAAGGGGGAAAGAATAAAAAGTGCTGGGAAAGAAAGAAAGAAAGTATTGTTCTATAGTGGTTTACAATGTAGATTGTGTCAGTGTTTTACAAAAATGAGCAGGAACATATCAGAATGGGAGGCGAAGTGGCGCAGTGGGTAGCGCTGACGCCTCTCAGCAAGAAGGTCGCTGATTCGAGCCTCGGCTGGGTCAGTTGGCATTTCTGTGTGGAGTGTGCATGTTCTCCCTGTGTTGGCGTGGGTTTCCTCCGGGTGCTCCGGTTTCCCCCACAAGTCCAAAAACATGTGGTATAGGTGAATTGGGTAAGCTAAATTGTCTGTAGCGTGTGTGTGAATGAGTGTGTATGGATGTTTCCCAGTGATGGGTTGCAGCTGGAACGGCATCCGCTGTGTAAAACATCTGCTGGATAAGTTGGCGGTTCATTCGGCTGTGGCGACCCCTGATTACTAAAGGGACTAAGCCGAAAAGAAAATGAATGAAATGAATGAATATATCAGACAGACAGCAGAATAGTAGTAGAATGCACACTTCTAAATGAACAAATTAAACTGTGGTTGGTTGATTCACGGGGCCTCACAGTGGCGCAGTGGGTAGCACGTTCGCCTCACAGCAAGAAGGTCGCTGGTCGCTGGTTCGAGCCTCGCCAGTTGGCGTTTCTGTGTGGAGTTTGCATGTTCTCCCTGTGTTGGCGTGGGTTTCCTCGGGTGCTCCGGTTTCCCCCACAAGTCCAAAGACATGCGGTATAGGTGAATTGGGTAAGCTGAATTGTCCGTGGTGTATGGGTGTGAATGGGTGTGTGTGGATGTTTCCCAGGGATGGGTTGTGGCTGGAAGGGCATCCACTGCGTAAAACATATGCTGGATAAGTTGGCGGTTCATTCCGCTGTGGTGACCCCAGATTAATAAAGGGACTAAGCCGAAATGAAAATGAATGAATGAATGAATGGTTGATTCACATCTCATTCATATGGCCTCTGGACAGTCCATGGCCAAAATTTTTTATAAAAATAAATAAAGGGACTCTTGGTTAAAAGAAAATAAATAAATAAATGTTGGTCCACTGTTGTCAAGCAAAACCGGCAATCCATGCAACAAATTTTGCTTGTGACATTTGTCAGAATATCTTCTTTTATGTATGGAAAGAATGAAAACATGTGAACAACAAGTGAAAGAGAAAATTACAGTTTTCATTTTTGTATGAATGATTACCTTTAAAATGAATGTAGCAGCATTAATGCAAATGCCTCCTACTACAAATTCTGGCTGCTTGTGAAAATTTTTGCTTCATGTTAGGTTTTTTTATGGCCATGCAAGAAAGAAAGAATGAAAGAAAGCTTTTCTACACTTTTAGTAGTGTAAATAATATGGTGCCCCTCATTTTAGATCATACTGATGTATGAAATGGCTAATAATTGCATTTCAATGTGTTTTATGGGAGGCAAACGTGGCACAAAAATGGCACCTAATATGAAGTGGTGTTGGTGATATGAAGTGTACATTTAATTCTTGCTGTTACAGGGACTGTCTACTGCAGCTCTCTCTACATTATAGCCTTCATTAAAAGTTCAGCTTAACATTAAAAGTTTTTGTGTGCTGAGAATCCTGTTTAAACATAAACAAATTATAAAATACTGTAAATTATACCTACTGTAGATTCAATGAAAAAAGATGAAAAGAATATTGCAGATGAAGAGTTTGATCTGAGATCAAAGTCCAGCACTCAAGGCTTGATGGATGGATTCAGCAACATAGTCCAGGTTACGACTATTAATTGCACTAATATTTAAACACCCATTGGGCAATAAGTAGATGTGTTTCTTCTGAACCAGAAACTCAACCTGTTGAGCTGACAGAGAAGGCAAAAAGGAATTACTTTCTTGGAAGTGTTTCAATTATATCTTCAAATGAATAATGTATTGAGATCCTCCTGTGATGCTACACTGAACTGCTGAAAGTAGCATTGTAATGTCCTCAGGAACGTATTATGTTACACTCACCATTGAGTCCAAAACAGCAATAAAACCCTCCCGGTTTTATTATGTGATCCCAAGACCCCGGAACACCCAAAAGCCTCAGTCTCTCACGTAAACGTTCTCGGATAAGCATGCAGCGTTCAGCCATGGCCTTCACACTCTCCTGCCTATAAATGAATTAAAAATAAAATACATAAAATATTTAAACTCATTTGCTGAATAATTTAATTAGTAAGCCTTGGGCATTTGTTCATCTTATAATTATTACTGCATAATACATGTGAACAAGTGAATGATCGAGATCTACATTTTATTTCTTAATAATATGACATTTCATTAGTGAATGGTTTTGCATTACACTTGAAAATGGGCACAGACATTTGTTTGGGGAGCTTTGATATGAAGAGGTAGTGCCAATAAACATTATGATGAAAAGTCTTTAAGGACTTTGTTTATTCCTGGCCTCATATTTAAAAAACAAAATAGTTGTATAAATTTCAATGAGTAGCTTAATGCTAACTGTAGCTCTAACGCATGTTGCACAGCTTCAATTTCATGATGTATTTGATCAAAAGAGTCATCTATAATCTGAAGATAGTTTGTTTCTTGTCTAGTACAACACTTTGCATTTTTGTAATTTAGAAGAATTTTTTTTACATTTTTTCTAAAAATCATGTGTTTTGCAATTCTATTCTTCAATGCAAACACGCACGCACGCACGCATGCACGCACGCACGCACGCACGCACGCACGCACGCATGCACGCGCATATATTATATATGCGCATATATTATAATAGCATTAAGTTCACATGACTGAATTTTATTTTATTGCTGAAACATGACAAGTAATACAGTTTTTGCAATGCAATTAATTGTTAGCATTTTGTTAGTCTGCCCACTGTGATCAATAGTATCTGCCTGCCAACTTGCACAGGCAAGCTGAGAAATGCACTCAACAGAGCTAGTGATGTCACTGTGTGGGTTAAGGACGGGGTTAGTTGTACGCATTAAAAGCATTGCATCTGCATCCGCTCTGCAGCCAGACCCTTCATGCTATGATTGACTGTATGATCTTTCTGGACAGAAAACTAGTGCAAATGTTTTACATTTATACACTACATTTTTAAATACATTTACAAAAAGATCAAATTTACAGTGCTTTCATGCCTGGTTAGTTGCTTCAGAACTTATTTGAACAGAGCATTTGTGCTTAGATCAGCAACAAAACTATCTGTCAGAGATTGCTTGAATGAGGTGGTCTCAGTCTGATTGAAAATCAGTGACTACATGGAATGAGATCCATGGTAGGTTGAAGAAGGGAATTCTGCATGTACCGGACCAAAGAATGAAGCAGTTCCACTTCCTTTTGCATTGCCCACTGTTCTGTGGACGATAACAAGATGATAGGCATCTTGTTGTCTTATGGTGTGTAGAAAACAAATTAGTGATAGACCCTTCTCCAGCCAGTGTCTCCATTCTCTGAGGGTGAATTTGATGATTAGTAACTCTTTGTTCCCAATATTGTAGTTCTGCTCCACCAGGGATAGTTTTTTGGAAAAGGCTGCACATGGATGGTGGCATACAATATTACAGCTCCCACTAGATGCTACAACCTCTACAATGAAGAGATTTTTGTGAATTGGGATAGACAAAATGTGGGGCTGACATGAAGGATTGTTGGGAGTGTTTTCAAGGATGTTTTCATGGAAGGCTTCAACAGTTTCAACATTTTCCTCATCTATCTTGATACCGTGGATTCTTATCTGGATACCCAGGACCTGGATGGTGGTCTGATAAAAGGTGTATTTCTTAACTTTGAGGTACAGACAGAGCTTTCAGGAGCCATTTGAAGACCTCAGAGATATGCTGGCAATGTTCGCCCTTGTTCTGGGAGTATAGAACAAAGCAGTGGATAAACTCCTAGAACATCTCATTCATGTATCCCTGGAATACGGAGTAGGCACTGATCATTTCATATGGCATAACACAGTACTTATAGTGGCCAATGGGTGTCACAAAAGCAAGTCTTCCACTCGTCCCTTCACTGATTCCCATCAGGTTATAAGGACTTATGGGTTCCAGCTTGGTAAAGATTGTAGCTCTGCTAAGCTGTTCAAGTGCTGATGGGAAAAGTGGAAGTGAAACATGACAGTGATGTTATTGAGTGCTTGGACATAATCAGTGCAGGGCCTCAAGCCTCAGTCCTTTATTGACACAAAGAAGAAGGTGAAAGCAGCAGGGAAAGTGGTATTCTTCAATATACTCCTCAATGGCCTTCTGTTCTGGTACAGAAAGTGGGTATACTTTTCCTCTGGGCACTGGATGAAGTAGGGGTATTCCTTATGGATATACAGTAGACAGTGGAATAATCAAGGACCAGCAATTCAATGTCTTATTGATAAAAATTACCCTCTGAAAGCTTGATGATCCATGCACATTTGAACACTGCCTTGTCTGAGGACACTTCTGATTTTAAATTGTATCTTATCCATTGCTGACTCTCTTTTTGAGTTGTAGTTATTCACAAAGTAAGGCAGAGCTGAAGTTGACCCAGAATCAACAAGGGCATAGTCTGTCCTTCTGTAATGATAAGTATGACTGGAGTTCAAACCAAACAGGCATATTTATTAAACATATGACCTTAAGACTGTAAACTGATGAATAGCAATATAGTCAATATAGCAATATAGAGTTCAGAGTATTGTGCTTGTGTTGATTGATATGGAATGATTAGCAGATTCTTAAAGGATCTTGATGTTTAACTTTCCCGGAGCTGGATTGTAGACTTCATGGGTAAGTACATGATTCAAAAGTCATCATATGTATTTATGGTACTTTAAATTGTTTTAATATGTAATCGGGTTTCGACTTTATTTTATGTTATAAAAATAAACATTTAATTGATATAGAACAGGTGTGAGTGGTTATATTCTGGTGATTTTGAATGCTGATTGGTGAGAGCAACCTAGTGTGACTGACACTCCAGAAGATTGATGCTCCAGAAGGAAACACAATGCATTAAGTAAACATAATATGTTTTTCTTTTTAGTACTGTCCTTAGGAAATAACAGCAGATATGTGGATGTTTCCCTGAAGATAAATTAAGTACAATTTGCCTTGATATTTAAATTCTTAACCATCCTGTTGACTTACTAGTCAAAAATGATCAGGGAACAATTTAACAGCAGAAAAAAAAACTTAATGTTTTTTAAATTTTTAAAAAATCTAGTAATACAGTGACTTTTCCTATAATGACCCCTACATTAGGAAAAAATAAATAATTTTCTGATTATTTAAAAAATAATCAGGTCATTTTTGACCCAAAGGTCGAACTGTGTACACAAAATTCTAGCATAACACAAGGGTTGGTGTTGCATAATGATTCCTTCTGGAGCATCAATCAGTAACTATGTTTCCATCCATCCATATATGTATGCTTAATGGAAATGACAAGATGTGCATATATTTTGAAAATTTGCATAAAAAACTATGAAAAGACATTTACCAAATAAACCCCAGCATGCACATAAAAAAAAATAAATCATTAATTCAACATTCATTTTCATCTTCTGAGCCACAAGTAATTTATTACACAAGAAAAAGTTATCCCACTGTAGAAAATTTAATTTTTATTTTTGATATTTCATGCCAGTATTTTTTCAGAAAGTGTCAATTTAGTTCTCTGCCCGAATAGTTGAATGGTGTATTTGTAAATGATTTATGCAATGTTCCAGTTTTGCACATAATTATAATTTACAAAACACAGCTTAAAATCTTTTGTTATAGTTTTTGTAATGGTTTGAATCCTTCAAATCGTCAAATAAAGGCAAAAACGGTTAAAAATACTATAACTATGAAACAAAAGTGCATATTTGTACTAGACATGTGAAATGAATTTAAAAAATGGTACTGGATAAACTGGACCTAGATTAACACAAAGTAGTTAAAAAGTGTTGGTTGTGCTCCGCTTTTCTGTACTAGAGAAATTATTGCACATGTATTTAAATCACACTGTAAGCATCTTACTACTACTATTACCACTAATAATAATAATAATAATAATAAAAAAATAAACAAAATAGTTAAGACTGGACAGCAAGCTGCATTTGTTGCACATTGATCTTGGTATGATATTTTGTACATATTGTGCTTTCTTTAATTATACTGTATTTATAGCTTCATCAGAAAGTTGGGAAACAAAGTAGAGCAAATGTGAAATAAAAAAAATACATTTTGCGTAATGCATAAATATATTTGATCTTACCACTCTACTAAATGAGCAGGGTTACTTAGTATGGTGGCAACCACTCTGGCACCTTCCATTGGTGGGCAGGACCAAAGTGTTTGCACGAGCTTCTCAGCTTGCGATTGTACAGCCAACACATTCTGCTTCAATACGCAGAGAAGATGCCCCACTCTCTCACCTGTAAATGTAAATATCCAACATAATTCTAGTAGTTTAACATGATTTATTCATAAATCACGTTTAGACATGCTTTTGGAATCATATCATACCATAGAGGCCAAAATTGTGTGAAAAAGACTGAGCGCAGAGAAGCTCAAGCCCCAAAGACACACAGTGGTGAAGAGGCCAGGCATCTTGCTCAAGAGAACCACTACACAAGCCTTGGGAAGACATCAAGAAGAATGGAAACAACTGGCGCCTCTAACAAAGAGAAAGAGGGAAAAATTATTGAAAGACTTCTAGGTAACTTGAACTTCACTTAAGGAATTCCTAAATATAAAATGTTATTAAAGCACCCTGTGGCTATAAATGCTTGAATTATGTTTTATTTGAACTAATTGCAATGACATAATAGCAATACATCGTCCATCAATGGTTAGTCAATGAACTAAAGGCATACTGATGTAAAAGGCGTATTTGACTTAATGATCCTCTAAAGTTTAAAGGTTGTTTAGAGTCCAAACCACTAGACAATGCAAAGATTGGCACAACTCTAAATGTCCATTCACTCCAGCAATAAACTTTTCCATCTGTTGAATTAACATTTAGCTGTGTCAGGCTTTGTGTCATCCAGGGGTTTAGAGGAAAATCTAGTCAAAAATGTGTTTACTTTGGTATAATGTATATTATCTATTATTTATCTATTATTAGTATATTATTTCCTGTATCTGTGTGTGTGTGTGTGTATGTGTGTGTGTGTGTGTGTGTGTGTGTGTGTGTGTGTGTAAGGATACAAGTTTGAAAGGTTTTATACAGTACTATAGTTACGTAATATGGTTTTACAACAGTAACATATGAAGAGTTCAGATGCAAAAACCATCTGAGATTTTCTTCTACAATGAGCATTTTTCTCAGCCCCTTATGTTTATGTTTAGTTATTCCACATTAAAAGTTATGAAAATAACCAATTCTTTGCCATACAAGTGAAATTTCTGAACCTAGACATGGGAGCCTGAGAAAAATTACAATTTTTGAAGAAACTTTAAGATGGCACTTAGAGAATTTTGCATCTGAACTCTTCATATACAATGCTTTATTACAATGATGACTATTTCATCTAAAATAATCATTCATATACAGTATGTAAAGGTCAATTTACACAGCACAGATGAACGCCAACAAACAAGGCCGTCAGAGTTGAATCAGTGTGTTACCCCTGTCGACATCTGTTGCAGTTGGTCATTTGGAGTTTTTTTTTCGCGTTCAATCTGTGTTTGTTGGATCATGGAATGTCTTGGAAGAGTGATATGATTTCCAACAGACAGCAACAAACTCTGACATAATCTGAGATATCAGACAGGCTTCATGTAAATGTCTTTAAAGCCCTGAAACGTTTATTGCTGTGCTTGGCAATTCTTGAGGTATAGTGTAAACATAAGAGATAGAAAGTAACTAATAGCCCTTTACACAGTGATACTGGTAAGTTTCCTGAAATTTATGTGATGGCTTTACTTGTAAATAAAAAAAAAGTGCTGTTCACAGAGGCAAGGATGTTCCGTAATTTTTCAAGAAAAGTACCATTCACACATCTATTTAAAATGGATCTATTTAAAACTTAAGCATTCATGCAGCTGCTTTTGTCCAAGACAAACCAAAATACTTAACTATAGGATAAAAATGTTGTCGCTATCATCCAAAAGGAGAACCCCTAACTGCACAACAGTTTGATTTACACATTTGACTAAATTACAAAGAGCCAATTCTGTGGATGGATAAGTATTGTGAACAAATTTGATGAAGAAATATGGAGAAACACATTCGTATGTCAAGTCGTACATTTGAGTTTGTGCTGCAGCTTGAGAGATGTTCTTTGAAATGAAAGAATACTGAAATCTGACTCACTGGAGCACTCCGTCACATGCACGCATACAGCTGAACGCACAGCTTGCAGGTAAACTCACATCGGTTTATCATAAGCATTTTATCGATCAATTTTCCTTTTGCATTCACACAGAACAGCATTCTGGGAAATTACAGTAATGTTACAACTTCTCTTTCTGGAAAATTGGCGGAACGAATTTACCGGTATTTTCTAAAAGGGTCTGTTCACATAAAATTTACAGTAATTTTCCAGAAAAATGTTGTATGTGTGAAAGGGGCTAATGTAAATGTACTGTAGATTGATCACACTTCTGTGATTGTATGTCAAAGGGCTATGATTACGAAGTTGTTCATCTCTTTATTTACAGCGATATATATGAAGCACAAAATATAAAAAAAATATAATTAGATATTTATTTGAAGGGGAAAAAAAGAAAAAAAGTTAATGGATATTTGAATGACAGGATTGTTTGTTTTAAAGAGCACATATACAATAACTTGAATTATTAACTGAAAGATCACGTCAGAAAGTGTTTTAAAAGCTTACAAAGTCTCTCTAAAGTCTCCCTAATGTTAAAATTGTTTATGTATATTTGGTCTTGGGGTTTAAAATGTATACATCTAATAATTAACTTCATAAAATATTGTACTCACATTCTACCTAATTGGGAAAGATTGTTATGCTTGATTTCTTAGACCATACCATCATGACCTCGACAACACGTTTCCAGTCCTCCTGAGAGAGCTCAGCACCACAGGGATTGTTGCCTGAAACAAACAGGACCACCACACAATGCTCTGGAGTGCTCTCCAAGTCATGCACCATGTTTTCCACACACAGTCCACTGGAATCTGCATTGCAGTACCGATAATGTTGCACATCATCAATCCCTGCTGCCTTAAATGTGCCTGTCAGTGAGTCTTCAAGAAACAACAGAAAAATGACTATGTATGATGACATTTTCAAAATTTAGATATTTTAAAAGGTTCTTTTCAGGTTAAAGGAAAAAGTACAGAAACTTTAGATTTCAATTACTACACAGTTCAGCAGACTTCACATAATGAAAAGTATACACTTTGCACTCACCATTACAGGGACTGGGGAGCAAAATGGGTCCACTCCAGGAAGAATTTGAGCGGTACCAGGATCTCAGCAACTCAGCACCCAGACGCACTGCTCCAGTACATCCAACTGTTTGGACACCAAACACCTATTGTATGCCCAAACACGTATGAGCTGGAGATTTGGAAAATACATCTAATCCACCACATCATTATTTTCCAACTTTTTTTCTTTGTATGTATATCCCCCCTAACCCCTCAGTATGGCTCAAATATAATTTAAACAATTA
>CAIGQW010052479.1:1789393-1809622 GCA_903798125.1 Danio choprae | reverse complement strand
TCATGATACTGGAATTTGGTACCAATCGATACTGAAATTTTAAAGACATCCATTTCCTGCTAACATGTGAGCACTGTTGAGCATGTTCTTAAACACTGTTGATTTGCCATTGGGGTCATCAGTTCACTGAACTCACCACTGTTTACTTTAAAGGCTTTTATCGACAATTGCATGACATTTATGCAGAGTCAGTATTTGCAGTGTGTTTTTGGGCAAAATTGTGAGTGAGCCCACTCCCTTGGATGAAAAGCAACCCCACACATGAATGGTCTCAGGATGCTTTACTGTTGGCATGACACAGGACTGATGGTAGCACTCACCTTTTCTTCTCTGGACAAGCCTTTTTCAAGATGCCCCAAACAATCGGAAAAGAGCTTCATCTGAGAATATGACTTTGCCCCAGTCCTTAGCAATCCATTCGGCATACTTTTTGCAGAAGATCAATCTGTCCCTGATGATTTTTTTGGGGGAGAAGTGGCTTCTTTGCTGCCCTTCTTGACACCAAGCCATCTTTCAAAAGTCTTCGCCTCACTGTGCGTGCAGATGCACTCACACCTGCCTGCTGCCATTCCTGAGCAAGCTCAGCACTTGTGGCACTCTGATCCCGCAGCTGAATCCTCTTTAGGAGACGATCTAGGCACTTGCTGGACTTTCGTGGACACCCTGAAGCCTTCTTAACAAGAATTTAACCTCTTTCCTTGAAGTTCTTGATGATCATATAAATAGTTGATTTAAGTGCAATCTTAGTAGCCACAATATCCTTGCCTGTGAAGCCATTTTTATGCAACGCAATGATGGCTGCACACGTTTCTTTGCAGGTCACCATGGTTAACAATGGAGGAACAATGATTTCAAGCATCACCCTCCTTTTAACGTGTCAAGTTTGCCATTATAACCCAATCAGCCTGACATGATAATCTCCAGCCTTGTGCTCGTCTACATTCTCACCTAAGTTAACAAGACGATTACTGAACTGATCTCAGCAGGTCCTTTACTGACAGCAATGAAATGCATTGGAAAGTTTTTTTCAGGATTAAGTTACTTTTCATGGCAAAGAAGGACTATGCAATTCATCTGATCACTCTTCATAACATTCTGGAGTATATGCAAATTGCTATTATAAAAACTTAAGCTGCAACTTTTCCAATATTTATGTAAATTCACACCCACACACAATTTGATATAATAACTGACAGATTTGTTACCGTTTTGATGAAAAACTGGTTCTCCAGAAGATCATTTTCTGCTTTAAAGACAGCTGTGGTTTTAGAGCCACTGAGTACACAGCCTTAAAGAAAAAAGTCACAAGTGGTAGGTAAAACAAAACAGGCCACTAAAATGGGTCACAAAAATATCTTACCCCAGTGAACACAGGCTCTGTCTGACACAGATGATGAGCTGGATAATTCAGACAGGCTACATGAAGTTGCAGAGTCATTCATATTAAAGCTGCTCGTCATTTCAGCAAACATAATCTCTGCTGCAATTTATATATTTTTAGTTCGTAAATGTTTGTTTACAAGGGGGCGTTTTATGCTTTGTTTTTTCGCTCCCTGTGAAAATAATCAATAATGCACGGTCAAAACAAAAATATCAAATAATACTTGCCCTGCTTAAAGAGTTGAACAAATGTAATGTTTTATTATAAACAACGATATTCAATATGCCCACCTGTAAACGGCGAGGAAAAGCACTGCACGCAAACCACTGATAAATTGAACCTTTCGATGATGAACTTCAGGTGTTTTGCCTGTGCGTGTGAGGCACTTCATCAGACACCAGGGGGCGCTAGATAACTTATCAAGTTTGTTGCCTGAGGTTGTTGCGGATGTTTTATCTTGCAGCAAATAGTTTTTTGCTTTTTTAGAAAATTATTATTTTAACTTTCTGTTCCTTTCTGTGTATTATAAATATGAACCTTTCAACATTTTTACCAAGAAATGTCACAAAAAGATAGATATCCACTTTTGTATAATAAAATAAAAATAAAGAATTACATATATATTAATAGATATTATTGCATTTAGCTGTTACATGTTTCATGCTCACCCATTAGGTGGACATTGGAATCCTAATTCTTTCCAAAATCTTGTTTTTTGGTTTTATATTCAATTAGCTCTTCTTTTATCTTGCTTAAGCTTGTAATGACCTACATTGCAAAAATAGTTCATAATTGTATGTATGTTATTTGTATATGTATTATTTATTTAACTTGATTTGATGTACCAGTGATTTTATTATATCATTAAACAATTTGTAATGTTTATGAGAGTAGAAATGTATGCTCACCAAGGCTGTAATAATTTGATCAACACTATAATATTAGTAAAACAAAAATCACAATATTGTGAAATTGTGAATGTAAAATAACAGTCTTATTAAGATAGATAGATTTATTTGACATAGATATTTTTATAACATTACATATGCCTTTGTTGTCATTTAATAAATGCTGCTGGCTAAAAGTATTAAATTATATGTGGATGGAGAATTCAAGTGCTTTCTTTATCGTACATTTCTTTGTTGGAGTACTTGTTTATCGGTTAACAGAAAAAAGAGATATCAAGACTTCTGACCTTTTGCTAACCTCTTAGTGTTTTTATTGTCTCATGATTTTCATGTGCCTCTTTTGCAGGGTGAAGTCCTTGTACACATTGTTTTGGCAGGTGAGTCTGAATGTTGCCTGTGTTGCTTATCAGATAGCCAACCAATCTGTCCTGCTCTATGACATTTTTACCTCTTCTTTTCAGAGGAATTCTCCACATTCTCTCTTTGGTAAGTTTCAAAAGAACATACCCACTCAGTCTATACTCATGCTATCCTTGTTATCTCCAGTGCCCCAGTTATCTTGGCATCAGCACTCTGCCTAGACCTGCAGTTTATTTGAGGAACACAGAAACACATAAGCGGGCACGGTATTTCTTAGAACTTTCAAAGAAATATGATTCACATTACTTAAACACACAGTTGTTTTGGTTGATGCTATTTTAAGCCAATTACGGGAAATATTCATATATTTTATTATCTAAATGTTTAAACTTGGTTAAGAACATGAGTGTAATGCTTTTGGTTCAGTACAAATGTGCCAAATGCAATTCTTGTTTTATAATCCACTTTTAATCTAAGAAGATTTTTCTTTCATTCTTCAGTCAAAAAGAAAATGAGATTTGTCATTTTGTCTGTCTTGAATTTTTTACTCCACATATTAGATGACATACCTACATTAATTGGATAAAGGATATGCACAAACTCACACAGACATACAGTCGTGGCCAAAAGTTTTGAGAATGACACAGATATTAGTTTTCACAAAGTTTGCTGCTAAACTGATTTTAGATCTTTGTTTCTGTGATGTACTGAAATATAATTACAAGCACTTCATACGTTTCAAAGGCTTTTATCGACAATTACATGACATTACAGAGTCAGTATTTGCAGTGTTGGTCCTTCTTTTTCAGGACCTCTGCAATTCGACGGGGCATGCTCTCAATCAACTTCTGGGCCAAATCCTGACTGATAGCAACCAGAGTTAGTGGGTTTTTGTTTGTTCCCCCGCCTCTTTAGGATTGACCACACGTTCTCAATAGGATTAAGCTATGGGAAGTTTCCAGGCCATAGACCCAAAATTTCAACGTTTTGGTCTCTGAGCCACTTAGATATCATTTTTGCAGTATGGCACAGTGCTCAATCGTGCTGGAAAATGCATTGTTCTTCACCAAACTGTTGTTGGATTGTTGGAAGAGGTTGCTGTTGGAGGGTGTTTTGGTACCATTCTTTATTAGGGACCGAGCACCTATGGTGCGTAGGCCCTATTGAAATTGTGTGGTTTATTCTTCTCCGGAATGAATCGCAATTTTGATGGTCTAAACATGCTGGAAAACTCACAAAATTTTGCATACAACCCAGAAGTGGCAAAAATTTACGTCTGTTATAGGTTTCGGAAGTGGGTGTGGCAAAATGACTCGACAGCGCCACCTATGCACATTTGACGGACTGGCCCTCGAGCTACGTTTTACGCACATGTACGAAAATTGGCACACACATCAAACATGCCAAAACCTACAAAAAAGTCTCTTGGAGCAAAATCTCATAATTAACAGGAAGTCGAATATTTTTAACTTCCTCTGCCAAAAAAGTGCAGTTTTTGCCATTTCCAGGCGTGGTATTTGAACGAACTCCTCCTAGGGAATTTATCAGTTCAACACCAAAATTGACGATGTTAAATTGACCTTGACGATGTTAAATTCCAAAGATCTAGAGTTTTTGTTAAAGGGCGTGTCCGTGGCAGCCTCTCTAACTTTGACGCTTCGCCACAAAACAGGAAGTTCCATATGTATGATAACAGTCCTGACCTGAACACGTTAACATGCCAATAACCAGATACAGATATAGCGCCACCTGCTGGCAACAGGAAGTGACATGTTTTACAGTGTAACAAACTCCTCCTACAAATTTTAATACATCGGATCCATGTTCCGTTAGTTTAGTCCAAAGGCCTTTGTGATATTAAATTGTGAAAATCTAGAGTTTTCGCAGAGTGCCGTGTCCGTGGCGGACTGAGAAAGTGCAATGCTTCGCCATGGAGGAGGAAGCACTTATAACTCAACCAAACAATATCTGATCTGCCTGAAAATGCACAGGTTCGATGAGATTCCTCTCCTGAAAACATCTACATGCTAATATTGAGTCTCAGTCATAGCGCCACCTGCTGACAGAAGGAAGTTTGGCATAAATCTGTGATTTTCTCAGGTATTGTAATATATATCGGCATAAATTATTATTGTCCACTGTTCTCTGTCATCCTAAGGCCACCGGGTGGTGGTGAGCCCAGGTGCGAGGTCCCTTTCATTGCTGCTTGCAGCTTTAATTCATGGCTGTGTTTTTGGGCAAAATTGGGAGTGAGCCCACTCCCTTGGATGAAAAGCAACCCCACACATGAATGGTCTCAGGATCCTTTACTGTTAGCATGACACAGGACTGATGAACAATCAACAACAATCGGAAAAGGGCTTCGTCAGGGAATATGACTTTGCCCCAGTCCTTAGCAGTCCATTCGCCATAATTTTGGCAGAAGATCAATCTGTCCCTGATGTTTTTTTGGGAAAGAAGTGGCTTCTTTGCTGCCCTTCTTGACACCAAGGCCATCTTCCAAAAGTCTTCGCTTCACTGTGCGTGCAGATGTGCTCACACCTGCCTGCTGCCATTCCTGAGCAAGCTCTGCACTGGTGGCACTCCGATCCCGCAGCTGAATCCTCTTTAGGAGACGATCCAGGCGCTTGCGCTTCTTGGATGCCCTGAAGCCTTCCTAACAAGAATTGAACCTCTTTCATTGAAATTCTTGATGATCCTATAAATTGTTGATTTAGGTGCAATCTTAGTAGCCACAATATCCTTGCCTGTGAAGTCATTTTTATGCAACGCAATGATGGCTGCATGCGTTTTTTTGCAGGTCACCATAGTTAACAATGGAAGAACAATGATTTCAAGCATCACCCTCCTTTTAACATGTCTAGTCTGCCATTCTAACCCAATCAGCCTTACATAATGATCTCCGACTGTACACATTGCTCAGTCTAAAGCCTGTCTGGCACTAACTGGGATGCAATCTTCAAGTATTAAGATTTGCCCTTATTCCTCAGCTAGGATTGTTTAAAGTTTGGAAATTAAAATAATATACCACCTCTTTCTTTTTGACTAAAGAAAGAAAGAAAGAAAGAAAGAAAGAAAGAAAGAAAGAAAGAAAGAAAGAAAGAAAGAAAGAAAGAAAGAAAAAGAAAGAAAGAAAGAAATTAACATCTTGGATGACAATGGGATAAATTAGAAGTATTTTTTATTCTGGAAGTGAAGTAATTTTTAAGATGCTTCCACATTATAATGACATGGGCCACCTTACTAAGAATTTGCCATAGCCTCTTCATTATTATTTATTTTAATTCATCTTCATTTGAAATTTCGGCACCCTATTATTGTTAAAATGTAGTCAAATATTTTTAGATTTTTATGGGGGTGATGCAGATATAAATTTGAAGAAACGAATGAAGACTGTTATGAAATATTTAGACGTTAATTTTATTTAAATTAGACAATGTGATTCTTGTTGTCATCCATTTAGAATGCAATAAGCTAAATATCAACAATGTAATTATATTATTCCTTTAATAAGTGGTGTACATTAGTAATATAATACAGTTCATTTGTAAATATTCCAGTCTTGTCACAATACCTGGTACTATTAAACTGATGATAAATCTGTTCCCGATCCTTCTAACAGGACCAGTCATGGCACAGTGTTTCTCTTGTTTGTGAATGTCTCATATGTAACCCTCATTCCCTCAAAAAGAGAACAGAGATGATATATTGAGCATTAGATTGGGGGGATTTACTTAGCAGGACGATGTAAGTACAGCCATCTGTAACTGACTTGTGTAACCTGTGAGCATGCCAATCAGTGCTGGAATAGAGCGAGATTGGTTACACGTTGTGAACTCCACAAGCCAATCAGCACCCATTTCGTGAAATACAAAAGGGTAAATGTGTGGTTGCTTGGCATGCATCATCCCTGGTACTGCCCCATTTTGGCATGGGGCACATTATTGTGGTGATTCAAGAATAGGATCAAGGTGATCTCCTGTTGTGTTGCACTGGTGTTGCACTGGTTAAAGTTAACAACTGTTAGTCGTCATGGTTTTGTAAGGGACATTCCATCCAGTGTGTGCAGAGGCTATTATAAACATATATCATATAATTATGAAAAGCTGTAATCCTGCATTGTGAGCAATGACATGAGAACTGTTTACAATCCCATATCAAGACTATCAAAATCTGTTGATCAAATTAATTACTAGCTCTTTAATTTTAATTTTTTAATTCTCTTCCACGGTCACAGCATAGCAGCTCACGTGTAAACAGCCCACAGTTGTACTTATTATTCAGACTCTTACTTGCTTTCATTTCCGGTTTGTTTGCTCATTCGTGTCTGTTTTCTCTTACGTGCGTTGTAGTTTATTTACTTACTCGAGCCTAACTGCACCCTTTATATTGTACATGTGTATTTCATTCACACTTTTTTTCTCACGCTTATTGCTTTATTTTTTGCTATTACTTTCTAGTTTGCTAACTCGCAACTGTTCTCACTCACGTGTGTCGTCTTTTTTATTTACATTTTCTGCCTAATTAATCAGCTTTATATTACATTATAAATCGTTTTGTGCATGTGCATGTGCTCTCTCTCTCTCTCTCTCTCTCTCTCTCTCTCTCTCTCTCTCTTACTCACTCACTCTTGTGCTCTCTCTCCCTTCAGTGCCTATTGCTCATTTCATACATATGCTCCAGCTCAATATACTGCTGTGGTAAGTCAGAATTTACTTCAACTCACGGTGAGTAAAATTGGCTTCTCTTGTTTTTGTCACATGCTTTTCCTGCCACATGATTAGTGTATTTTTCTCTGTCAGCAACAAGGCTTTTACATGTGATAAATGTAGGGAAATAGTCAGGCTGACAGAGAAGATCTCAGAGTTAGAGACACACATCCAAACTTTAATTGAGGATAGTAAGAGTGCCAGGTTACGGAACGTGCAAATAGAGACACCAGCCAGCATAGTCAAATGTCTGCCGGGAGCCAGAGCGCCTGACATCATGTCAAATTAACAGTGCTGGCTAAATCTAAACGTAAGTTCAGTAAGATCGTTATCCACGTCGGTGCTAATGATGTTTGGCTACGTCAGTCGGAGATCACTAAAAGTAATGTTAAAGAGGTGTGTGAACTTGCAAAGACAATGTCAGACACCGTAATATGCTCTGGTCCCCTGCCCGCCTATCGTGGTGACGAGTTCCACAGCCGACTCTCATCACTCAATGGCTGGATGTCAAAGTGGTGCCCACTGAATAACATAGACTTTGTAGAGCAACTGGCCAAGTTTTTGGGGTAGACCTGACCTGTTGAAGAGAGATGGTCTTCATACCACCCGGGCTGGGGCAGCTCTCCTCTCTAGTAATCTAACAATAGTCTTAGTGTTGACACTTGTCTAACTGGGGCCCAGGTCAGGGAGCAGACAGATTAACCAACTTAACCAACTGTCTGCTAGCCTCCACAGTTTACCTAACTCAAATAATCTGCAGCAAATAGAGCCACCCACATATAATAACATAGAGACTGTGTCTGTTCCCTGAACCTTTAAATATAAAAAAACTCCAAAACCCATTTAAAGGTAACAATCTAATTGATGTTCATCAAATAAAAAATGCTAGATGCACTTTGTCTAACAGAAACCTGGCTAAAATCAGATGATTACATCACCCTAAACGAGTATTCACCTAAAGCATATCATTATAAACAGAAGCTGCGTCTTAAAGGCAAAGATGGAGGCATTGGCATAATATACAGTAATATTTTTCGTGTTTAAAAAGTTCTGGCCACAGAAAAAAAAAAAATATTGTTGGTGATTCAAAAATTCATATAGATAATGTAAAAGATGCTTTAAGTCTGGCCTTCTTAGACATACTAGCCTCTGTTGGAGTAAAACAGCATGTCTCAGAGCTTACTCACTGGCATAATGAAACACAAAACGCAGGGCTTCTGGTAGTACCTAGAATAGCAAAGTCGAGTAAAGGAGGTTGAGCCTTCTCATTTATGGCTCCTAAACTCTGGAATAGCCTTCCTGATAATGTCCGAGGCTCAGACACACTCTCTCAGTTTAAAACTAGATTAAAGATCTATCTTTTTAGTAAAGCATACACTCAATGCATCGCATAACGTTATATTGCATGAGTGTGCTCCACACAGGTGAGCTGGCTTGACAACCACCTGTAGAACACACTTCTCCTGTCTTAATGCACCAGACATTGTGTTAGAAACTCTCATATGCTTTACATGTTTGTTTATATAACTGCTATTTTCACCTATAACAATCCATTTTTTGCATCTCGTTTATATACACTATGAACAGCAGAAAATATTTTATTTATTTTCTATTTCCACCTGGGGATACTCATCCCGAGGCCCCTACAGACTACGCAGCGCCATTGATGCAATCCTAGACCTGTGAAGAGATGATCCAAAGGTATCCTGGACCAGGCCGTATCCCGAGCTGATGCTGTGGTGGTCATGGAGGACTGGAGTGCATGAGACTGATTTCTGGAAGGCCACTGTGACAAACAAGTCTACGCTTGATCCAGTGGGCCAGCCTGACCTCCCACTGGTGCCCTACCACACCTGCAGCTTCCCCAGCCTCCGGCACCTAGACTGCAGCTCCACACAGGAAATTTGGCCAAAAGAAAAATGATCATGCCCAACAGAGCCTGGTTTCTCTCTAGTTTTTTTTCCCTTCACTTCGTCAATTGGTGAAGTTTTTTCCTCGCCACTGTTGCCACTGACTTGCTCGGATCGGGACTTGTGAAGCTGTGCTTCGGTGGATTTGCTCTTCAGTATTTGAACTTTCAGCAGTGAAACTTAAACCACACTGAACTGAACTGAACTAAACTGAACTTCAACTCTGAAATCTGAACTTTACTAGAACATGTTAACCAACTTTGACACAATCTACATTGTAAAAAGCGCTATATAAATAAACTTGAATTGAACTGAATAATCATACCTTAGACCTAATATTATCACATGTTATCAATATTGATAATGTTGTAAAGTTGTGCAGCAGGGTGATGACATTTCAGATCAGTATTTAATCTCTTGTTTATTGTACATTGATAAGTCTACAAAATCATCTTCTATTTATAAATATGGTAGAACGATCACCGCTAGCACTTTGTCAATAACCTTCCTGATCTTTCTAATTTCCATAGCATTCCAGGCAGCCTAGAAGAGCTTGAAACTGCAATTAAAACGATTGATTCTGTCGTTTCTAGCATGTTAGACATAGTTGTTCCGTTCCACTTAAAAAAGATTAGGGAAAAAATCTGACGCCATGGCACAATGAGCACACATGTGCCTTCAAGCAAACAGCACGAAAAATGCAACAGAGATGGAAGAAATCAAAACTAGAGGTTTTTTGTCTGGCCTGGAAAAAAAGTATACTTGCAAAGTAATGACTTAATGATTTTTTTTTACATGTGAAAGGAATGGTATTTTTAACTACAGCAGTTCGAACTATAGTTTGCCGAATTACTAAAAAGTTATCAGTATGATGGTGAAAAACTGTACATTTCTAGTCAAACCATCCTTCTACAATCTTATACCAAAAATGGAAATAAGGGCAGTATTAATAGCTAAAAATGTGGGAGAGCGTTGCTGTTATGTGATTGTATTGTATTGCAATATGGAGCAATTAGGTGTTGATGTAAATCAAAAGTAATTCACAAATACTTGAAAATGAAATTATTTAATAGCAATAATTCTCTATGGTTACAACTGAATTTGTTATAAAAATAACAACTGTATAAAATGATTAAAAATGAAATGATGAAAAAACATATGACATAAATTGTACCCAGCTTAAATGTAAAATAAAGTTACCTGAGAGAGGCAGAGACGGGGAGGGAGAGAGAGAGACAAAGAGAGTAGGCCCTAAAGATGGCCTGATAGTAGTAGAGTAAGAGAAGATAGCCTCCAGAGCTGGAGGAACAGCCAGAAAAGTGCAGAGCAGGAAAAGAGACAGAGCAAAGTTTACCAACTTTTTTGTATCTTTCTTGACCATGTGACCAAAGCCCAAATGCTGAGACATACAAACTGACCAATCAACATGTGACCAGATCGTAAAACCCTTAAAGTCCACACACCAGGCCCTGATCTTATCAGTATCTGCCTTTGGAATCTGTATGGACCTTCTTGGTGAAAAAGACATGTTTTGCCATATAAACAAATGCATATGATAATTTTCATTCTTACACATGCAAGATTGATGATATCAGAGATAAAATTAGCACCATCAAACTGCTCATACAGCATCGTCCCAATTAGAGCACTGTAGACCGTTAATGGATAAACTTCAAACTTTTTCAGCAGTAGGTGAGGAAGAACTTATTATTAAAACAATTGTTTTCAGAAGTTTCTGAACCTGTTCTTAACATTTTGAATTCATCCCAACTTTTAAGATATGTTCCTAAACCTTTTAAACTAGCTGTCATTAAGCTTCTTATTTAAAAAAAAACACAGCTTGATCCCAAAGAATTAGTAAATTATAGACCCATTTCAAACCTGGCTTTTCTATAAAAGATACTAGAAAGATTCGTATCTGCTATACTCTGTTCCTTCCTACAAAGAAACAATACTTATAAAAAAAATATAAATCTGGATTTAGAGAATTTCATAGCATAGAAACAGCACTCCTAAGAGTTACAAATGACCTTCTTCTGTCATCCGATCGTGGTTGCATTTCTATTTTAGTGTTATTGGACCTCAGTGCTGCATTTGATACAATTGATCATCAATGCAGTAATAATCTCCGTGATAGGCTTGAAAATTATGTTGGTATTAAAGGAACTGCATTGGACTGGTTCAGGTCTTATCTATCTGAACGTTATCAATTTGTATCAGTTAATGAAGAGGCATCATACAGATCAAAAGTGCACTGTGGGTTACCACAAGGCTTAGTTCTTGCTCCCTTACTTTTCAGACTACATATGCTACCGCTAGGCGATATCATTAAAAAACATGGAGTTAGCTTTCACTGTTATGCTGATGATACACAACTTTATATCTCCTCTCAACTTATTAAATTAACAGATTGTATAGGGCCTCACGGTGGCGCAGTGGGTAGCACGTTCGCCTCACAGCAAGAAGGTGGCTGGTTCGAGCCTCGGCTGGGTCAGTTGGCGTTTCTGTGTGGAGTTCGCATGTTCTCCCTGTGTTGGCGTGGGTTTCCTCCGGGTGCTCTGGTTTCCCCCACAAGTCCAAAGACATGCGATACAGGTGAATTGGGTAAGCTAAATTGTCCATAGTGTATGTGTGTGAATGAGAGTGTGTGGATGTTTCCCAGTGATGGGTTACAGCTGGAAGGGCATCCGCAGTGTAAAACATATGCTGGATAAGTTGGCGGTTCATTCCGCTGTGGCGACCCTAGATTAATAAAGGGACTAAGCCAAAATGAAAATGAATGAATGAATGAATAGCTGATATAAAAAATTGCATGACTAATAACTTCTTATTACTAAATTCAGATAAAACTGAGGTCTTGCTTATTGGACCCAAAAACCACACACTCAAAAACCTAGAACACTGTCTAATCCTTGATGGATTCTTAGTTCAGTCCTTATCTTCAGTAAAACATTTGGGGGGTGATTTTTGATAGCAACCTGTCGTTTAAAAGACAGATTTCAAGCATCTGTAAAACTGCATTTTTTTCATCTTAAAAGTGTTGCCAAACTTTGACATATGCTATCAATGTCTGATGCAGAAAAGCTTATTCATGCTTTCATGACCTCTCGGTTAGACTATTGTAATGCGTTACTAGGCGGTTGGCATGTTGGCCTAATTAACAAACTTCAGCTAGTTCAAAATTCAGCTGCTAGAGTGCTTTTTTAGAACAAGGAAATATGATCATATTACTCCAGTTCTTTCATCATTGCATTGGCTCCCTATTAAATATTGTATAAATTTAAACATTTTATTGACTACCTATAAAGCCCTGAACGGCTTAGCTCCCCAGTATTTGAGGGAGCTCCTGGTGTAATATAGCCCTTCATGTCCACTATGCTCAATTTATTATGGACAATTGATTATTCCCAGAATATCAAAATCAACCGTAGGCGGTAGATCTTTCTCATATCTGGCACCTAAACTCTGGAACAGCCTTCCTAGCACAGTTCGGAAATCAGACACACTAGGTCAGTTAAAAAAACTAGATTAAAGACACATCTCTTTGCATTAGCATACACATAAAACACAAATGCTTTTGAATCCTCTAAAAGATTGTTAGTCTGCATTATTTAGGGCAACCAGAGCTGGGAACACCTCCCAAAAAACATTATAATTTAAATGGCATCTGCGCCTATGTTAGTCTGTTTTTATTATTCCCGAGGTTTCCATAATCCTGAACCAGGCCAAATCTTGAGCAGTTGCTGTGGTGGTCATGGAGGAGTGGAGAGCATGAGACTGGTACCTGTAAGACCCCAGTGACAGACGAGTCGTCGCATTGGTCCTGAAGGGCCAGCCTGTACACCAGCCGGTGACCTCTCTCACCTGCAGCTTCTCCACGATGGATGTCCAGCGTTCTCCAGCCTCCGGCACCTAGAATGCAGCTCTGCACAAGAAGTTTTGCCAGAGGAGAAATGGTCATGTCCAACTGAGCCTGGTTTCTCTCTAGGTTTTTTTTTTTCCCTTCAGCTTTGTCAATTGGTAAAGTTGTTCCTCACCGCTGTCGCCACTGGCTTGCATGGTTCGGGACTTGTGGAGCTGCGCATCGCTGGATTTGCTCTTCAGTGTTTGGACTTTCAGCAGTGAAAATTAAACCGCACTGAACTTAATTAAACTCAACTGAACTTAAACTCTGAAAACTGGACTGACACAGTTTCAATTCACTATAATCTTCTATGTTAAGCTGCTTTGACACAATCTACATTGTAAAAACGCTATAGAAATAAAGATGAATTGAATTGACTAGATTGACACTGACTCTTCAGAGAGAGTGTAGTCCTTTGGGTGTAACAAAGTCGGACACTAAGTACAGACTGGGGTGAGATATTATTGTGGTGTGGTAATGAGCATGATGATGTGCAGGTGCAGGACTAATCAGAAGGCAGGTGACAGTGATTGTGCTGAATGAGGTGATTGCGGAACCTGGCATGACTGTGATATTAACACCCCCCACACCTCCAGGGCGGTCTCCCGTACACCCTCTTCACTGACAGCATAGGGGTCTTCCTCTTCCTTGCATGAAAGGGTTTTAGTAGGGAGACGTGAAAAGTGGGGTGTATCTTGTATTCTGGTGGTAAGTGCAAACGAAATGTGACAGGGTTGATTTGGTCTGTGATGTAGAAGGGACCAACGAAACGGGGACTCAGCTTTCGGCAGGGCTGATGGAGGCGCAGATCTCAAGTGGATAACCAAACCTGATGTCCAAAGTAAAAATCCGGGGGTTTGAAGTGGCAGAGATCTGTGGCGGTCTTGTGTCTTTGAACAGCTCTCTGGAGATGGTGGTGAACCGAGTCCCAGACCTCTTCGCTCTCCTGGAAGCAGTGGTCGACAGCCAAGACAACATATGGTTCCCCTGACCAGGGCAATAAGGGGGGCTGGAAACAGAGTATGCACTGAAAGGGTTTGAGTCCACTGGAAGGTTGGCGCAGGGAGTTTTGTGCATACTCGGCTCAGGCCAAAAACTGGTTCCAGTAGTTCTAGTTTAGAAGTTCGAAATACAAGATTAAGCATTAACTATCCACAATAACAATTATGCAGGTGTTACCTCCTGATATAGGGAGATTCATCATAAAGTCCACACCTAGGTGAGACCAGGGGCTGTTCGGTACAGGCAGGCGTACTAATTTCAGGCAGTTTGATGAGGAGAAGTTTTTGCCATGGCGCATTACTTGCACCCCTGCACAAACCTTCTCACGTTCTTTGCCATTCCTGGCCACCAAAAGTGGCCTTTCAGCAACCTTCCAGGGAGGTTGGAGGGGTCTCCCACTTGATAGGGCTAACAGTTTCAGACGGGATAATGGGTTCAGGATCCTTGGAAGTGTCGTCGGGACTATGCAGGCAGGACAGGGCATCTGCTTTGATATTCTTTTTTCCTGGAAAATATGACATAGTGAAGTTAAAGCTTGTGAAAAATAGGGATCATCTAGCTTGCTGGGGATTGAGACGATGGGCTTCTCTCAAGTATTGCAAGTTTGTATGATCAGTGAATACTGTAAATGGGTGTTTGGACCCCTCCAACCAATGCCTCCATTCTTCCAGGACCAACTTGATGACTAGTAGTTCTTGGTTTCACATCATGGCTGGCTTCTGCCAGGCTGAACTTACGGGAGAAGGAGCATGGATGGAGCTTTGGTGATAACCCCTGCCGCTTTGAGAGGATGGCCCCCTGCTCTGGTGGTGGAAGCATCTACCTCAACTAAGAATGGCAATTCAGGATTGGGATGCACAAGGAGAGGGCCCTGTGTAAATGCTTTCTTAAGTGTGTGAAAAGCATGGATAGCTTCTTTGGACCAGACTAGGGACTTGGGTTTTCCAATGAGGAGGCATGAGAGCTGACAAGAGATTTGGCTATAGATTTTAATAAACTTTCTATAGAAATTTGTAACTCCTTAATGGAAGAGGGTTGTGGCCAGGACTTGATGGCTTCCATTTTTTCCCTTTTCCCATTTTCTCTATCTTCACTCTGTATTCGTTGATGACATATCCAAGGAAGTGAATGATGGTCTGGTGAAAGGAGCATTTCTCTGTCTTGAGGAACAGATGGTGTTCGAGGAGCCGAGCAAGGACCTCCACAACGTGATGGCGGTGTTCGGCCAAGCTTTGGGAAAAAATCAAGATATCATCTAAATAGACTAGGACTGTTTTGTATAGAAACTCTTTGAGATCCTCATTCATGAAATCTTGAAATACTGAAGGTGCATTGGCTAATCTATAGGGCATCACCCGATACTCATAGTGGTCGCTGGGGCTGATAAAAGCCGTCTTCCACTCGTCTCCCTCTCTGATACATATGAGGTTGTAAGCCCTGCAGAGGTCCAGTTTGGTAAACACTCGGGCTCTGCATAGATGTTCCAGGGCTGCTGGGACAAGGGGAATTGTAAAGGTTGCATCGCAAACACTAGTGAACACTGAAGCAAAAAAACTTTGCACTCCTCCACCAAGGCTGAGTATGGCGCTGGTCAGGCCATGGGACTGGCATTGACAGTGGAAGATAGGGTGAAGGCGGAAGTTGGTGGTGATGGAGGTGTCTGCAGCACCTATTTGAGGGAATCCACAAGGGCTTGAAATGGTTCATTGCTCCTCATCCTGGCTATATTAGACTGACTTTCTGTCACAGAAGGACTGGGACACTGATGGTAAGATGTAAATAGTTTATTTTCAGGATCAAGACAGGTGACAGTGATCGTGCTGAATGAGGTGATTGCGAAAGGGGAGAACCTGGCATGGCTGTGACATCAAGTACTTGTCTTTGGTGCTTTGGTTGATTTAAGACATTTTGGTATGTAAACAAACAGACCTGCTCACTGTTTGGGTAAATGGTCATCATATTGTTCTGCTTATATATTCCACTTAGTATATCAAACAAGTCTTATCATTTTTTAAGGAAAATATTTCAGTTATTATCATTTTATTTTATTGCTCAGACCTATTTACCCCTTTATATTTAATTTTTTTCTATATATATTTCCTCTTTTTATAACTAATATAATTTCATTATAATTGAATCTTTCATTATGAAGCTGATATGTATAATAATAATAATATTCATTCATTCATTTTCTTTTCGGCTCAGTCCCTTTATTAATCTGGGGTCGCCACAGCGGAATGAAACGCCAACTTATCCAGCATATGTTTTACGCAGCGGATGCCCTTCCAGCTGCAACCCATCTCTGGGAAACATCCACACACACTCATTCACACACATACACTACGGACAATTTAGCCTACCCAATTCACCTGTACCGCATGTCTTTGGATTTGTGGGGGAAACCGGAGCACCCAGAGGAAACCCACGCAAACACGGGGAGAACATGCAAACTCCACACAGAAATGCCAACTGACCCTGCCAAGCCTCGAACCAGCGACCTTCTTGCTGTGAGGCGATCGTGCTACTCACTGCACCACCGTGCAGCCATAATAATAATAATAATAATAATAATAATAATTATACTAATGATACCAATTATGTGAGTTATTATTATTATTATTATTATTATTATTATTATTTAAATAAATGTTCAGTTAACTAATGCACATCTGTAATAGTGTGGTTGTGGGCATCCATACACTAAGATGAATCTTAAATCCTCTTTATTCCAACATTCATTTGTTTTAGAGAGTCTGAGCAGCTCCATTTGTCTTTTACCCACAATCTGATATTTCTCATTAGGAAAACTCATCTTCCCTCTTGACATAATGCTGTTTATTATCGCTTTGAGCTGCATGGGAGGTTTAGAGATCATAATCGTCTAAGATTTTTTTTCTTTCCTTTTTTTAGTTAAGGTCATTGACCGAGAGAAGGTACTGTACTGGTGTTGAAGTATAATGCCCATCAAATACCATGTGCTGGTCTAAATGTCAGTTTTGATGTTTTTTCTTTTTGTAAATACTGTGACATTTTTTTGTTTTGTTTTTATCTTACCCTCTGTCCACATGTTCTCTTTTTGTGCACATCTTATGCTGTGGATATTGTTCTTTTGATTCTTCATCTTGTTCTCTGTTAATTGTTTCCATCCAGTAGAGTTGGAGAGATAAGTTTGGCTGTTGAGTTCACAGAATGTTCTGGTAAACACAAATTCTCATGCACGTATCTGTTTGGTTCGTTTTTGTTTTTTTTAAGTTATGTCAGTTTATGTTGAGCAGAGTCCCATGGGATTAATTATACTCACTTCAAAGCACAAAAGCAAGTGTTTTATGATAATAATACCATTGTAGTCAAAGGAGAAATCATCTGAAAAGTAAGGTGAGTGGCTTGTTATGATATGAATATGTTGACCCCAATGTGGCCACTTAGGGCTACTGATAACCCATAGTACACTTAGGGAATATAATTAGAAAAAGTATACTTTCAAAATGAATATACTATATATCTCAAATCTACTATATATTTCAAAAGTAATATACTTTTGGATACTTCTTATTTCCAATTAAATGTAAATATTTTTTGAGTTTATTTTATATTAAATTCAGTTAGATGAATTTGTTAGAGAAATATGCTGGGCATATGATGGGCATTTATGGTAAACTAAAAAATAAATAAATCTACAGCTAGAAGTACTTTACATGTGCTTTTGTATGTATGTATGTATGTGTGTATTTATGTATGTATGTATGTATGTATGTATTGTGCATCCAGGTAAGTGTTACAATTAAAACAATTATCTATTCATTCATTCATTCATTTTCATTTCGGCTTAGTCCCTTTATTAATCTGGGGTCACTACAGCGGAATGAACCGCCAACTTATCCAGCATATGTTTTACGCAGCGGATGCCCTTCCAGCTGCAACCCATGTCTGGGAAACATCCATACACACCCATTCACACTCATACACTACGGACAATTTAGCTTACCCAATTCACCTATACTGCATGTCTTTGGACTTGTGGGGGAAACCGGAGCACCCGGAGGAAACCCACGCCAACACAGGGAGAACATGCAAACTCCACACAGAAACGCCAACTGATCCAGCCGAGGCTCGAACCAGCGACCTTCTTGCTGTGAGGCGATCGTGCTACCCACTGCGCCACTGTGAGGCAACAATTATCTAATAATTATACATTTAAATATGACTTTACATTAATATGGTATTATCTATTTTTGCATAAATAAATAGATTACAGTACAAATGTTATTTATAAAGCACAAATAAGTTGTGTATGTGCGTGCGTGTGTGCGTGCGTGCGTGCGTGCGTGTGTGCGCGTGTGTGTGTGAGCCATGAGGACAGAGGACAAAACTCCTGTGCACATTTAAATGTTTTCTAAATCCGAATCGATAAACACATTGTCTTGTCTTTTTGATGAATTAGCTAAACATTTATTTAAGCTATACAGTATATTTATGACACTAATTCCACCCAAAACAAATAGGAAATAGTTAATTAATTGATTTATTCATGCATCATTAATTCATTCATTCATTCATTAAATTTTGAGCACATCTGTCAACTCAAACATTCTTTTACATATTCTTACACACAGTTAGGAAGGTTTTATATGACCTTGAAAGGTAGACTGTGTTCTGTATTTAATATCAAGCAGAATTTACATAATTTTTTTTTTGTTTCCATTTGTAATCTCAGTTAAATAACACATTTTACCTACCACTGTAATTTAAGCTATTATAAAAGAAATCCAGTGATAAATTAAAGCAATTTGTTTTGAATTGGACGACAAGTGTCACATTAAGTGTAGGATATTATACACTAAGCTGGTAAATGTGTTCCCATTCTTTTGACTATGTCAAAAAAATACATTCTAGAATATGAGGTTCATGTTTGGTTATGTGTCATAAGAAGCAATATTGTGCATCATTAACAGGTGTGTACATTGCTGTGGTTTAAGGAGTAAAAAAGCTGCATTTTAACATTACCATGTAAAGCAGATAAATCTGATGATATCATATTTGACTTAAACTTAATCCTTAATTTATATTTAATGATGTATATAATGTCTGTATAATTGATGTTGTGTTCGTTGATAGACAAAATGAATGGTTGCATCAGCAATTCATTGGTAATTGACTATATGATAAAAATAATGACTGGCCTATTAATGTTACTATATTTTTAATTTAAGCACATCCCTGTTTCAGAGTGCGTGAAGAATTGACCTTAAACTCATTGTTTTTTAGTCTCACAGCAGTTTAAAGTGAGGGTACTTGTACACAACAACAATGTACTAAAACTGAAAAGATATTCATTTGCACTTTTGACAGTTATAAAATACAGACGATGCCCATTCACAAAAAAACATGAAATCGGCTAGAATCATGCAAGTCAGTTGGTGATGGTTCTTCGTAAACACTATGTGCCCTTGGCAATACAGTCCTTTTTTTTATTCATTTATTTTTTTAAGCATATTACAAAAAATATGTAATACACAAGCGTGGCATCTCCATTTTCATAAAATCCCATTTTGTTTGCACAGAGAAGAAATTAATAAATTTTTCAAAAACTTCACTTAAAAGGCTTTGTCCAACCTTTTTTTTGAAAATTAGTTTTTATGTCCATGCCGATGTGTAAAAAAACATCTTTACTTGAAGATAGTGTCACATAAATGTCCCTTTATTTACACAGCAACCAAATTAAAGGGGTTCCAATTCAAGTTATTAAAACTTTCAAAATGCTATAAAATATTCTTTAGAGTTTTTTCTATATTTAAAGTGGGAAGTCTAGTAGCTTATATTGAGGTGGCTGGACTGGAAAATTCAGTGGACTACTGAAGTGTTAACCTGTACAACACAAATATAATGATGTGGCAAGCATTTGATAAATTCACAACTAAAATATGGGGAGTAAAATAAATAATAATAATTTAGCACATGACATTGTACAAAATCTATACTTTTTATGAAAACACACACACACACACACACACACACACACACACACACACACACACACACACACACCCGCACACAC